>CP119850.1:485000-641065 GCA_033953505.1 Leishmania tarentolae
GGGTGTTACTTTCTCAGTCTCGTTGACCACCTTCCGCTTCCCTTCCTCATCACGCGTGGTAGTACACCACACATCTCCTCTGTTTACCAGCATGATCTCCCTTGTCTCACCTTGCCTTCTTCGTGCGATTCCCCCTCCATTCCTCCTCGCCGGCACATGCCAGCTGATCTCTCCTCACCTCCCACACGTGATTTGGTTTTTTCTTTCTGTGACTGCCTCACACTCTTCTTCGCCTACGCTCTGTTCAACTCTCATGTCCCCGATGATGCGGGGGACAGACCTCAGTGCATGGTATACAAAGTCACGCGCTCGCACTCTGCAGGGAAGCCAGTCAACCTGCAGCTCACTCTCGAGTGCTCGTTGCAGTCGCTTGGCCTCCATGGACATGTCTGGGCTGGCGTAGTAACGAAGATCTGTGCGGTCGTGGCCCCGTTTATACTCAGATCATCATGAATTGTGTCAACGAGTCAACAAATCTGCGCCTCCCACCCCCCCCCACTAGCGCTGCTTCTCTGCTCTTGCTGTGTTGTACTGATGTTGAGTGTAAGCGTGGGCCTAATCTGTTCTGTCTTGCAGTGACATTGCACTCAGCTGAATCACATCCAACGGTGTTGATTGGCCCGGTCCGTGAGCATGGCCTCTGTGAATAGAAGAGGTCGGTGGGCGAACAGCTGTGCTTGTGTATGACTGTCGGGCTGCAGACATGTTCGTCGGTGGTATGGGCCCGTGGAACAAAAATAAGGAACCAACATTCGAAACTCCCTTCCTTTCCTTCCGTATCAGCCGTGTTCTTTTATTTTCGCTCAGTCGTTTATTTCTTTGCTGCGTGCGTCAGTGCTTCCGGTGTCGTGCGATGTTGGAGGGTGCGGGTAAGGGGGGGTGCGGCGTTCTTGCGGCATGGCGCTTTCCGTGTAAGTGTCTGTGTGTCGCATAGTCCGTGAGTGGTGCTTCGCTCGCATCTTTCTCTGTGGTGTTCTAATGCCATGGCATCTCCCTCCTCCTGCCTCGGACCTCTGGAACATGGGGAGACGTAATAGCGAAGTGGCTGTGGCCAGGCAGCGCAAAGGTGACGTAACAGGCTGTACATGCGCGTGTGTTTCCTGTTGGGCATTCCTTTGCTATGACTCGCCTGTTTTTGCTCAAACAAACACTCTAAAAGATTGTGGCGAAGACGGCAATGCAACAGGCGGTTTCAAGAGCTATCGATGCTCTTTCCGCTCCTCTCTTGTGTCTCACGCGCTTCTCAACTGCCCCCCCCCCTCCGACTCGTCCCTGAAGTCCATCTTCTCGCTCTTGTCCGGCCTGCACCTCCTCTTTACATCCTCCCCACCCCCCACCCCTAGCCATCTCAGCACGCACACATACTTCGGTGGCGTTCGCGGGAACGAGCGGGTGATGGTTGAGGGAAGAGAGAAGTGTCGACCGGAAACAAAGCGAGGCGAGTAAGGTGAATGGAAAAGCGGATCGGATAGCAGCAGCAGCAGCAGCAGCAGTAAAGGAACAGCGTAGAAAAAGGAAACGAAGTTGCCTTCTTTTTCCTTCCTCCTTTCGCTGTGTCTCGCTGCATTCTTACGTTCGCCTGTTGGTGTGTTGTGTACGCGTGCGCTCCTATTTTTTTCTTTGTTCTTTCCTTTTCCCTTTGTGTAGTTTTGTTTGCCCGTGTTTTCTTTTTCATGATTGTGGTGCATACGCGTGCATCGCGGCTCTGATTCTTTCCTGTCTTTGTTACTGTTCTGCGCGTTGGGGAGAAGGAAAGGAGCAGGAGGAGGGGGGGGAACAACTTTCTGCTAGTTTCGTTGTTGGTATTACGCGAACAATATTGTTCGCCTTACTCCCTATTCTACCTTTTGCCTACTCTCTCCGCTCACTGCTGCTGGTTTCGAGCTCGGCAGGGGATGTGCATGTGTGCCCGTGTGCCCCTCTTTCCTCTTCTTGCGTTCGCGTCTGTCCCGCGCACATTCCACATCGCAATTCTCGTTTTATATGTTGGCTCGGCTTCTCGGTTCACGGGTGGAACAGTTGTCACCTCCACTGTTGCCTTCAGCGACGCCCGGGGCCACTCCTACCGGTGCTGCTGCGTGCTACACTCCATCGTGGGCGGGGGGGCACGCATGGGTGTATGAGGTTCTTCTCCCTTTTTTTTCTGCTGGCCAGTGTTTCACGTGCATATACGGCCCATACAGAAGAACGCCCGCTTTTGTGGAGCTCTTCGTGTGTTTTGTTCTCGATGATGGTGGAGGAGGCGACGCTCCCGCTCTTTGTGTCACACGTGCATCTGCCTTTGGCGGGATGATATAGGGACCACGTATATGCTAGGCACACGTATGTATGTATATATACATATATATATATATATATAGATATCGAGGAGTAAGGGGGCGCCATCGTTGAATAGTGCATTCTTCCTCCCTCTCTCGGCGTTAACCTTATACCCGCACGTGGACACGAACACAAGCGCACAGGAACGCAGATCAACAAACAGCAGCCTATTGGAAGGAGAGGGAGAAGAATGGGGGGACCACTTGTGGAGGCGCTCGACAGTATCGCTGAAGAAGGCCTTCATCTCTTTTTTTGGGGGGTCATCACTTGTTCTTTGTCTGTTACTACCTCCCTTTGTGCTTTTTTTTTGGGTATTCCTCGTCTGTTGTGAAGAAGGTGCGCCTTCTCTTTGGTGGTCACGCACCACCTTACCTTCTCCGCGCCCTCAGATGCTTCGCTTTGTCGTTCTCCCTCCTCACACCTCCACACAAGTTTCCCTCGTACTAGTCATGGGTCTCAGCCTCAGCGAGTCCACTCTAGTGAGTGCTACTCCTGCGCAGAAACGCAGGCACGTCCTTGCGAGCATCTTATGTTTTTCTCGCTCGGATCATCGCTCCATGTCGTTTGAAAGTCGGCCAGTGTGCGCATTATCCGCCGCCTTTTTTTTTTCTTTTGAGGAGAGATCTCTTTTGGCAGTGTGTCTGTCTGTGCGCGTCTGTGTCTGTGCGTGGCGCCTGTCCGTATGCTTTCCGCGGACGACACTTAAGTGCGCATTTGTGCGCCATCGCGGGGGATGGAGACGTAGGGGCTCATCATCGTGGCACCTCTTCTTTGCTGTGTCTGCATCTGCATCTTCGGTTGTACTGTATGTTGAGAAGCGCAGCACACGCGTGCACGCCGTCTTATTCTCTCAGTGGTGGATGAGGAAGAGTGTGGTGCGTGAGAAGTTCTGTTGACCACCTGGAACGCTAAATTGTACGCAGCGATTGGTTCTGCAGCCGTGGGCAGGCCTTCATAGACACGCGCTTTTCTCGCATTCTTTCCGCAGACAATTCTGTTGCTTGCTTGCTTGCTTGTTTGTTGTTGAGCAGGCGTTGGGCACACCTTCTTCTCATTTGCCCCTTCTCTTTTCCTCCCCCCCCCCAGACCCCCGTTCATGTTCACGATTTGAGTGCATCGTAAGGAAAGCATAATAATAATAGCATCCCCGCTTTCTCTCTTACTGTCTGTGTGTATGTGTGTGCGTGCGGGCGGGTGTCTGTGTGTCATTGTCGCTGTTGTCTTAGATTCTCTTGCTTGTCTTTCTGATTCGACGCTGTTTCTCCTTCACACCGTATGCTCAACCACAGGTACGCTCGCACAGTTCGATACTCTCGCAAATTTTGCTGCTGCGTATGTCTATGCAACCTCCCCTTTCTTCTAGCTCTCTGCATCACGTGGTCTTGCTCTGGGCAGTGGTGCATTTTTAGTGACTCCCCTCCGCGTCCTGTTCTCCTCCTCCAATGAACTTCTGGAGTTGAAATTACCCGTAGATCTCTCTCTCTCTCTCTTCCATGCCTCGCTCCACGTTCCCATCGATCGCTCTCTCCACTCCCTTTCACGCTCCCGCTGAACACGCGCAAGCCACACAAGGGTGCGAATGGTATGTATGTATCTCAATCAACCATCCGCGGCCAATTTCTTTGCCGGAAGCAGCGTGGAAAACGTGTGAGTGTGAGAGCGATGCTTGTGTGCCGCTGGAAGAACGACAGACACGGGGAAACGGCGGTGGCGCATACGGGTTGCAGCGTGTGGCCGTTGTGCCACTGCCGCATCCATCTCTTTCGAAGATGCCTCTCCGGGTGGATGTCGTCACTGTTATCTCTGCCTGTGCATTTTTTCTGCTTTGCGTTAGTGTCTGCGCTGCGCCCCCCCCCCCCACACACAACCACCACCACCACCACCCACCCACGATCGTCCTCGCTCTTGACTTCTTCGCGTGTGTCCACTTTTTTTTCCAGTTTTTGGTACCTTTCGAGGCATAAAACCCGTGAGCGCCGAGGAGGAGGACGGGTGGAAGGAGAGGGGAGGGGGTGTCATGTCGGGGCACGTTGTGTGTTCGTGTGGGCGAGCCGTGTTCTCCATCTATTCTCTGTCAGTCACCATCTCCTCTCTGGCTTTCTTTTTTCTATCAAGTGTACTTCACTTGTTTTTTTTTGTTTTTTGCATGTCTGCGTGTGAGTGTGTCTGCCGAGTAACCGATGCCGACGCATCCTCCCTTTCTTCATCTTGCGTCGGAGCTGTTGTGATGGTGCGATTTGTGGAGCCGTACCCCTTCTCTTCGTTTACCTCTGTTCCTTGTATCTGGCCCTGTGTATGTATGCGTGTGTGCGTGTGTGTGTGTGTGCGTGTGTGTGTGTGTGTATGTGTGTGTGTGTGCGTGTGTGTGCGTAGGTATGCGCGTTCGTGCGACCATGAAGAGCGGCAAGAAGGTGAGAGGGTACCTCCATCACGCATGGATCGTCCCCCACCTTTCCCTATCCCGTCCTTCTACTGTCTCCATTTTTGCTTATATAAATATATATATATATATTCATGCGTGATGAGCTCTCGTGCCGGCTTCTGTTGGGCCACACCTCTGTTGGTGTTTGCAGGCGTGTGTCGGAGCATGTGCACGATTTATGTGAATGTAAAAAAAAAAGTTTTAAAAAAGAGGTAAAGTTGGAGGAGTGCATTGTGGGAGCGTAGGATGCGACATGCCTCGTCCGCCCTTCTCCCCTTCTCTCACGGGTCCTCACGCATGCTGCCCTCCTGTAACAGTAAGTGGTCGAGATCTCAACACAGAGAAGCTTGCGTGACGTGTATGATGAGGAGATGATCGCGCAACATAGGCTCATCATGATGCACAGGTATGATTATGCTTTTCTGCCACGCCCATTCGCCACTGTCCCGCCGGCGTGCATGCCACACCATCATCGGCTATCCCTCTCCTCCCTGCACACACGCACGCACGCACACACTGCTGATCATTCATTCATCATGCCTCCGTACACCTCCACGTGCATGTGCATATGTGTACATGGATTTATCTTTCCCGTCCGAGGTGTGAAAAGAAGATTAGGCGTATCATCGACTCACCCACCCGCATATGCGCAAGTGTCGGCAATAGCGTTCGCTGCTATTGTTGCTGATATTTCTTTTTCTCTCCTCTCTTCATTCGCCAGCAGCGGCGCCAGATCAAGAACGCTCGCAACACGCACACGCATCAGAAGAAGCGCAGGACACGTATACACATATGGGGAGGGCGAAGGAAACAGGGGCAGCAGGCTTCCGCGTTTCTATCGCCCTCTTACTGAATTGCTTGTTGGTTGGTTGGGGGTCTTTGGCTTGTGCGTCTTCCTCTTGATAGCCACCGGCTTCATCATGGGCAGCGCCTGCTCCTACAGCGAGGATGTCAGACATCATCGCGAGAACCGCAAGAATCGGATCAACCCCACCGAGCCCTATGACAAATGGCAAAAGAAGATGCTGCTCGACATCGGCGCCGACCCTCTCGCTGTCATCCGAGATTTTCCACGCATGACAGTGTTTGTGAACACAAAGACGTGCTGCCACCTCGTTCCAAATGGCCAGAACACAAGTGGGAACCAGTCCGCGGTGCCGAGCAGGAAGCCGCAGCAGAATCAGCAGGAGCAACCAGAAGTGCATTCATCTTTCAACCCACTTGCTTCTCGGAACAGTAAGCAGACACATTGTTATGTGGATACAGATGCTGCTGGTGTCGCTGAGACGGAAGGAGAGTCAAAACAGCAACAGCGCCGCCGCAGGCGCATGGAGAAGGCCACCGGCCCAGAGCTACATATCGAGGCATCAACCAGCGCTAATGCTACCGCTGACACCAGTGGCTCATGGGTTTCACCGTCGACATCCCCGCTACTGGCGCCTCACCCGCCTCCGCATGTGATGGCTCGCGGGGGTGCAGGGGCTCACCGTTCTAGCCTTCAAGACCCGTCCTGCGAGGACGACGCTTTTGCCGCTCGCATGCGGCGTGTGCGAGAGGCTGTTCTGCTGTTGTCAGAGCTGTGCAACGAACGTGCGACGTTCGGGGCGTCCTTCGAAAACGCCTGGGACCACCTTGTCGTGCACGGAAGCGGCGGTCGCCGCTCCAACGTCGACAGCAGCGTGGCTGGCGGGTCTTCCCCTGGGACAACGCAAGATGACAGCCAGCTGCCCTCGTGCAAGCCATCCCGAAATCAGCCCATTACGCTCGACGTACATCAAGTGCTCTTAAATGCCTGCTTGGACAGCGGCATGCTGATGCTCTTGAGCGACGCTAACTCGGCCACGGCCACCTCGTCTCCGTTGTGCGGAACCGCCCAGTCACGGATTATCGGGGGCGTGCCGGCACCCTTTTCATTGCAGTCTGGTATACCACCAGTGCTGGTGAGCCGCTCGTTTCCGCCAGACACATCGAACTCATCTGGGCTGCAATCTCGTCCCGAAAACACGGCAGCTGAGCTGGCTTCTGGCGGGGCAACTGTACTCAAATCCGGCGCTATCAGCAGCGACAGCCAGCAGCAGCGGATCAGAGAGTCGGCTACTGCCAGCACGTCGAGCATCCCCGCATCTACGGTGCGTGTCACAGGAGCCTTCCCTCCGGCCACCCCCAGTCCGACCGCGGCGCTCATTTCGACGCCAAGTCGTTACGTTGTGCGCAGCGCTACCTTCCACCTCATGCAGTTTGCTACGCAAGGGGTCATGTTCTTCCCGGTGCAGCGGCTGAAGCACGTTCTATGGATGCCGTGGTCCTCGCACATGCAAGACAGGGCATGGACAATATATTTCCACGTAAAAGACGCAACGCCGGAGGACTTGATTGCGCGCAGGCAGCATCATCTCAAGACACAGTGCAACGACTCAACGTCCGTGCCGTTACCGAACACAGACTCGGCGGCGGTGTTGGCGGCGGCAAGGTCCGATGGTCGCCGAGACTCCCTCTCGACAGCTCTGCCATCAACGGTTAGCAACAGCGACGCGAACGGGTCCAAGCTGCCGGCTCTCTCCGGCACCGCCGATACGAGCGCGGTCGGATGGCACCAGAGCAAGGTAATTGTGATCCGTCACTTTCAGACAGGACGGCACTACGTCGAGGGCAGTGAACGAAAGAAGACGCCGGTGTATGAGCTAGACTGGGCATGCAACATTCTGGTTGACCAAGACACTCTCCTGAAGGCCTTTGCACCGTTCCAGGTGTACGCCGTCACTGCGAGGAAAGCGACAGTGGTTTCCCCGTCGCTCCCTATTTCACCAGGTAACCCTTTTCTTGCGCAGGAGGTGGCCATTGATTCTTCCTCTCTGACCTCGCACCCACGTCAGCACCAGGGCGATGACGATGATCACGAGACTGTGAACGTGGACGCGTCGCCATCAGCCACGGCCTCAGACAACGTCCCTGAAACTGCGCTTCCTCGCAGGCCGGTAGAGCCAGGCGCAGCGCTTCCCTCACAACTAATTGCCTTGGACGTTGGCGTGCTCACAGCACAGCAACCGCAGCTGCTAGAACGCGAAGTGCTGAGTGCATCTGCAGAGGTTGTCGCTGCGAGAATGGAGAAGCCGCCTCTCACGTTCTGCATGGTCTCCTCCACGTGGCGCAAGCGGAAGGAGGAGCTCGACTACGTCTTGAAGCAGCAATACAACGTGCAGCTGATGCAGGTGAATGATCTGCCCAAGACGGCGCTGTATTAGTCCTGACAGCTACCCTTTGACTCTGCGTTCTGCCGTCCTTGAGGAACGAAATAGGAGGCGGTCGGTTACCTGCGCGAATACGATCATGACCCCCTCCCGTAAAGCATCCATACTTCTGCATTCCTCACTCTCTCGTTTTTTTTTCCTTGCCATACACATGCCTGTGTAGGCATGTGTACGTTTGTGCACCGGGTGGACGTTGAGTCGTGTCGTGGCGCCTGCGCTTGTGCGTGAATGTCCCTCCCTGCGAAAAGGCGGATGTCAAAAGGCTGTAGGTACATCTATATAGAGAGAGAGAGGTACTCAAGTATATATGTATAGTTTTGCATGGATGTGACCTTTGTTTTTTCTGTCGCCTGATCGCTGTGACAGTCGACTGGCAAAACTGAAGACGACGCTGGTTTTCCCTCCACTTTTTGCTATTCACATCCCACGGTGAGCGCGAGTCTGTTTAGGTGTTACCATCTTCCCCTTCCCCCTTCCCCCACCCTTGTTCCCCTCCCCAATCTCATTGTCTTCGTCGTGATCTTACTGTGCGTGTTGTGTTCTTATTCATCTCCTTGTCTAGTTCTTCGTCATGGCCACTGCGACCTCCCTCCTCCCCCTTTTCATTTTATTGGCGCCTGCCTCCCGGATGTGTTCTGCCTCATGTCGATTTTCCACTGGTCCATTGCAGGGCTGTGGGGTTTGGCTCCTGTGGGCTCCCCGCGTCCGCCAGCTCTCGTTACTTTTGTCGTCAGTGGCATTCATGCAGGTGCCGTTCACGTGCTTCTGGGCGGCTGCGTAAGCGAACAGTGTGTCTGTGTGTCTGTGTCTGTGTGTGTGTATGGGTGAGTGGGAGGCAGTGTGCGTGTCACCTCTTTTCGTCTGTCAAGTCGGTTCGTTTCGCTCGCGACGCCCCCCCCCCCTGCCGGTCCTCTCTCATCCTGACGGAACTGCGGGGACACAGGCTTCTCACTGCGCTAGACCGCAGAGACGAGGACCACCTTTGTCTGGAAGCTCACCAGCCTCCCCACTTCCTATACCAGTCGTTGTTGAGCCGCTTCTAGCAGTGGCAGGGCCGGGTGCCTACGACGTGAGGTGGCCAGTGCGACCCATTGCAACGGATGCCAGCGACCCACGCCCTGGACAACGTCGCGGCGGTGAGACCTGCTCACGGTGAATCCAACACATCGGATCCGGTCCTCGCTGCCTACCGCTGGGGAGGCCGAGTGCCACCCTGACGGGGATGCGGCACGTGGCGACCTGCATAGCGGGAGCGGCTCTGATGCGACCCACGGTGCGGGTGGGTTGAGACCGAGGCCACACTTCGATGGCTGGCTTGGCGCATCGCTGCAGCGCGGGCCGACGGCTGGCTTGCGCCAGCTGGTAGGGTCTGTGGGAAGGCCCAGGGTGGTCGAGTGGAGTTTCGCCTATGCTGTGAGACAAGGGAAACAGTCGCAACGTGGCAGCAAGCAAGCGTACACGTGCACGCAAACTTCTCTCCGTTGGACTTTGATTCCATTTTCCTTCTCCCTCTCTTTTAACTGCTCGTGCCTCCATAGGAGGTCGCGCCCACCCGACCTCCTTTACGTCTCCACCCACTGAGACAAGAAGGAAGGATGGGCGACATCGCGTTGACGTCCATAAGCAGGCTTAGGCATATATGCGAGTGTGTGTGTTCGCTTGTGTGGACGGCACGCTCTAATCCCGTCGGTATGGCGCCGCTGTAAGCGTCACCATCACGCACACACAAACGCACGGCCCCAGCAGTTGGATCGATGGAGTCGAATGTGTTCTCATCGCTTGATGTCCTCGGTCCCATCCCCTCGACCGCTCCCCATTCCTATCCCCTCCCGCTCCTGCGCGCTGGCGAAGCCGAACAAGTGTCTAGATGCATGTGTGTGGGTATGTGTGGTGTTAACAAGGGTACTCGGCATTGCCTCAAGGAATTTAGAAGAGGCTAAAGGCAGGTGCGATCGGTCGAGAATCGTTGTAGCTGCGATGCCATCTCCCCGCTTTTCATGTGCCTCGGGCTTGTATGTTATCTGCATTTTGTGCCTACATCGTTTCCCTCCCTTCTCAGCAATGTACCCGGAAAAAAAAAATCCACCTCCTTTCCTTCCTCCGGTCAACAGAAGGAGCTGGAGAGTGTGCCTCTAAGCTCCCCTAGTACCCTTACGGTTGTGTTGCTGGTGGTAGTGGCGGTAGCGCCCACATTTTTTACTTGTTCACGCTACCGTTGGTCGCATGTGTCTTGTTTCTATGGGCAATGTGCGCTCCTCCCTCCCCCTTCTTCCCTCACCTTCTCTCCATTCGTATCGAGGCGCTCTATGAATACATATACATACATATATATATGTTGCTGTCGCTCTTCGTCCTCCACTCTCCTCCTCCTGCTTTGTTCTTTGCGGCTGTTATCTCACGTCTTCGTTTGTTAACGATTTCGGTGGTGCTAAGTGTGTGTGTGTGTGTGTGCCTCTGCATGAAGAGGGAAGGAGGGAGGGGATGCATGGCACGAAAGGAATCTGTTTGCGCCTCTTCGTCTGTGATCGACGTTGGTCTTTTATGATTGCTCCTCTCTGCTGATGAGCTTTCTCTGTGCGTGGTGTGCTGTTGTGCAGTGTCGGTGCCGCGGCACTCCTCCTTTCCTTATGTTTGGTGAGTTCAGCTTGTCTGCCCACTGACTTCAGCCCATCCCTCCCTCCTTGGATTGCCTTCCCCCATACTTCCCTCTTACTACCTTGTTTGCTAGTGTGCTCTCTTAGTTTTGACGCCTCCGTGTTGGTGTAGGCGATCGGCAGCTGTCTTTCAGCTCATTAGATGTTACTCGTTGCAGTGCTCGCTCTTTGCTTCAATCGCCTCCTCCTGCACGTGTCTGCGTGGGCGCATGTCTGCTCCTATAGCTATACAATTCAAATCCCGAAGTGGCTACAGGCAGGCGTGTGCAGGGGCCTGGCGATGGAACTCTCTGCGCGAGGAATGCTATGCAAAGGGCCTTCTCTCAGAAATGCTGTCATGTACGGGGGGTGTGTGTCTCCCCCCTTGGTTACCTCTACTTTTGTGTGTGTGTGTGTGTGTGTGTGTGTGTGTGTGTGTGTGTGTGCGTGCGTGCGTGCGTGTGCGTGTGTGGGTGTGTGTGTGTGTATGATAACAGTCATCTTACAAAATCGTCAAGCTAGCGCGAGAGCAATGAAGAAAAGGCAGCGATCTGAAGTGAAGTTGAGCAAAAGTGAGGTTTCGCTGGGTGACTGTGACCTGTGAGTGCAACAGGATGAGGGGGTGAAGTGGACGCGCATGTACGTGTTTGGTGCACGTATGTGACTTCTTCGGTATTCGCCTGCTGATGTTGTGTTCACAAACGTCGAGCGCCCCCTTCTCTCCCCTATTGCCTGTGTTTTGCGCCTCTCCCCATTCACCTCTGTTCCTCACTCAGCAAACGGGGCAGACCAAAGGACTGCACAATGCAAGCAAGTGGGCCTCCGCGCGTGGAGGTGCTGCTGGACTCTCTTGCATCTGGTACGTTCTCTCTTCCACTCCCTTCTGAAGACAGGAGCACGCACGAAAAGAAAAGTGAAGTGAGGCAGCTCCCCCGCCCCAGTTTTCACTACTGCCATCATCGCTGTCCCTCCCCTCCCCTCTTCACCATTACCACCCGCACCCTACTCCCTCTCCCCTCCCTTCTCTCTCCTCTCTCTCTCTCTGTATAGAAGGCCTAGTGATTGTCGATTCTATGACAGCGCCCCCTCATGGTGATCGCTGTTTCTTTTCTCATTGTGTTTTCACCTCCTTTCTCATCAATAACCCTACTGTCGCCGCCACCCTCATCTCCGACACGCCTTCCTTCCTGCGCACACGCACACGCACGCACATCCCCCTTCCTCTGGTAACTGGGAAGCGGAAACGAGCAGAGGTGCGCGCATCCTCCTCATCAGCCCCGCCCCCTCCCTTCTGCCTCCGTCTCTGTCTTTCTTGAATTTGCTTCGTAGGAATTGACGTGTCTTCACGTTGCGCATCACAATTTGGGAGGTGGTGTGTCTCCACCACTGTCAGCCGCACGCTTCATTTCATTATTCGTTCTGGCTTTGTTGTTGCATATGTGCGTACTGGTGTGCACGCCCGCGCGTGTCTTCTTTCTGACGCACCCACCCTTGAGCAGCTGAACACGGTGCACATCCAAAACAAACGCGGGCACGTCCCCTTCAGTTTCCTTCGCTCCTTCTCACAAGCACATACACACACACACACACACACGTGCACACATGTAAAACTTTGGAGCTGTATCTCTCTTCCTTTCGCTTTCATTTTCGGTTTTCTATTCATTCTTGTTTTCCTCTTGGAATCCCGTGCATACCTCTGCCTGTTGTTTGTCCATCGGCCGGCGTGTATGTGTGTGTGTGTGTGTGTGTGTTTGTCGGCGTGCACACGTCATCTCTCTCTCTCTCTCTCAGTCGTATTCTCTTCCTCGCATATCATCCTCGAGTACTTTTCTTCTGTGCTGTAGGTGGTTTAGACACGAGTGCAGAATTCGAACTACGCCCATTGTCATCCCCCACTCTTCCCCACCTTCCACGCGATGCCATCGTGTCCTGATTGCGGACTCATGTTTGGCTCCCTCCACCATGTTCAGAGCCACCGTCGATCTGGCACGTGTTCGACGCACTCGTTGGCAGATCCAGTCTCCGCCTCATTTGCACAGCCTACACCCTACGATGCAGGCCATGTAATGACGCCGGTCACTGGTCTGTCAGGCTACGTAAGCAACATGTGCGTTGGCGGTTACGGTCATGGAAAAGGTGGCTTCTGCATGCAGGGTACACCGGTGCCCCCCGCAGCAGCCCCGAAGGTGCCTTGCATGACTCCTACAGAACGCGAGCTCGAGCAACTACTAGCCATTCAGAGCAATCAGCAAAAGGCCGAGATGGTGGATCGGGAGCGCATGCTGCTTGAGCAGCAGGTAAATCTGGTTCTGCCTGCGCGCCAAGCACACCTGCAGCAGTCGCAGGAAGCGCTGAAGGATCAGCTGCTTCAGATGAAGCTGCACCTCTTTGCAAGCCAGCACCAGCAGCAATATAGCAACAACATGGACATGGAGTATCTTCGAAACGAAATGGCGGCAATGCGCGGTGCACTCTCCTCCATGAGCATGAACGGCACCGCCAACAGCGATCCTGGTGTGACACGGCGGAAGTCGCGCAATGCGCTGCAACGGAAAACATCGTCAGCGCACACAAAGAATGTCCGCAAGAAGCGTCAGCACAGTCACTACATCGACGAGGATGACTCCTGGGAAAACATTGGCGACACCCTCTGCAGTGACGAGTGCGACGACGACGACGACCGTGGTGAAACTGTCCACAGGAATCCACGTGGTCGTAGCCCTTCACCGCAAAGTGCCCGCCTCCTCAGCCCGACACCGTCGCAGAAAATTCACGGCGTTCTGAAAAGCATGCAAGCTGAGATTCGCAGCTTGCGGTCCATGGGCGCCAACCGCACGGAGCCGGCATTATTCCCTACCTCTTCGGTGTTGAAGCCCGGCCTCCATTTGCTCAAGCTTGGTGCCCTCGAAGAGGTGGGCTTCCCTGTCCCTCTCAACGAAGTGGACGTGTCGATCAAGGTCTACTACATGTCTCACGCACACAACGAGTATCTGCTCGATCCTTCTATTGAGCGCAGCTACCCACGGCACCCATCACCGTTGGTCCGTCATGACGCCAACACAACGCTGTTTACAGTCGCTCCGCTGGAGTTCATCGTCCATTCACCGAAAGAGATGGTTGTGTTCGTGCTGCATGTGATTTACCGCAGCCGACTTCTCTGCTGGGCCACCATCTTCGCCAAGTCCACCGGCAGCTTCTCCGAGGGCATTCGGAACAGCCGCTATGACCTCGCAAAGGCCCTGCAGACACCTGGTGGTATGGTGCCCGAGGCGAAAGTGACAGGCTACATTGAGGCCGATTCACTGGACATTCTACAGCACGCTGAGTTGATGCTGAACCCGAACACCCGCAGCCTCAGCGCTGTCCCTGACTCTGTGCTCCCGCAGAAGCAGCATGTACAACTGCCTGGACTGCCACCGCTGCCGCCGCCACCGCTAGGGCTCCCTTTGCTACCCGGTATGCCCGGTTGTGAGGGGCCCTTTCTGCCGCCCAAGTTGAGCAACAACATGATGCTGCTGCAGCCAACCAAGGGACCTGTCACACACTTTATACTGCCGCCGCCGACGGGGATGTCGATCTTGGAGTGGAACGAAGTGTTGGTAAAGCACTTGAAGAGGTTGCAGAAGCCCACACTCAATAAGGCCGCCGCACCAGGCGCGGAAAAGGCTGACGCCAACGGGAATCATAGGGGAAGCGAGAATCCAACGTCTCTGTTGCAGCATCATAGTGCCCCACGCTTTGAAAATGTCTGCATGGACGCTCCCGCTGCTGTGACGCCCATTGCTCAGGTGCCCGTTTCTGTGGCGCCCGTTGCTGAGACGCCCATTGCTCAGGTGCCCGTTTCTGTGGCGCCCGTTGCTGAGACGCCCATTGCTCAGGTGCCCGTTTCTGTGGCGCCCGCTGCTGGGGTGCCCGTTGCTATGGCGCCCGTTGCTGGCGAGCCCGTGGAAAGGCCGACTGCGATGCCTATTCAAAGACCGCGGGATTCCGTGAAAGTGTGTGCGGTCCCCAAAGTGATGCGCTCGCCGCCCTCGTCGAATCCACCATCGTTCACGATGCCAACACAACCGCCGCCGGTCAACAACCCCCTCCCAAAACTAGCAGACAATCAAGCTACAAATGAGCAACCGCGTGGCGGCCCCAGGACACCTATGGCGAATCATTTACCTCCACCGATTCCTTCCGCGGTCAGCCAACCTGCCGCCCCCGAAGCTGCGGCACCTCCGCCGGTATCATTCAAGGTTCCCCAGGAAGACATGCCGCTGGTTGAACGCAATCGTCTGCGCATTTTGACAGACCCGAATGGCAATCTCGCGGTGCCGCCAGACTACAAGGTGAGCACCAGCAACCTGCCTTGTGTGGGCTTTGACAGGCTCTACGCCACAGCCGACCCGCCGGTGAACCCATGCGTGCTGTTTGGTCTCTCGAAGCCGACAGATACTCCGCCAGCGCAGTTTCCGACGCCTGGGCATGGCGAGAATGGCAACACAGTCGACGTCTTCGTGGACGGCGTATCTGGTCTACCGCTCGACACGGTATGCTCACGTGTGCTGGTGTACATCACGGACCAGTTAGACCTCGCCGCCCGTGCCCCTATAAACCCCCTTCACCACCCCCGTGTCTTCATGCGGAAGCCGGACCTCATTGCCTATCAGAACCTTACCTCGAGCAGCATCAAGCCCACGTTTGAAGGAAATATAAGCACCAACATATGTGATAACACTCATGCTGTCGTCATTGTGGAGTACATCACCGGCCGCCAAAAACCACCGATCGTGTTTGGCCACTGCTGCTTACCGATTAACAAACGCTTCTTTGCCGGCAACTTCGTGACGCGCCTGAAGCTCGGTGATCCCCGTCGCTCGGACGAGCGAGCCGTGGACGACATGCGCTCGCCTGAACGCATCGCTGACGAGCAGGCGCGTGCTGCGGAGAAGTACAATCAATCAAAGCTGGAGACAAGCATCGACGCACAGGCGCTGCACAACTTGATGCCGCTCCCACCATCCAAACTTTCGGAGTGTACCCCTCTTGGATACCTCATATGGCGTCTAGATAGCGCCAACAAGGGCAGTCCCTTCTTTGAGATGCCGCAGCAAGTACCCTTGTCGCAGCAAGAGCTACAGCTCTTTCAGGGCCGCAGCAATCACGAGAATGCGACGCCAAACTCAAAGGGGCTGATGTCGGAGAAAGAGGCAGACGATGCGTTCATCGGCTCCGGGGTTGTAAAGACCGACTCGATAAGCTACATTGCTCCCTTCAGCGAGCAGCGCGGCGCTTTCGTGAAGGTGGAGGGAATCCGCGGCGTGGGCGATGACACAGCGATGTACATTGTGGTGGTGTACATGATGAAGGCACCGAAGGGTCGCCGGGTATACTACACGAGGATGCCCGACTTTGCCTCTGACGTTGGTACCCCAATGTTCAAGGACCCACCATTCTTGTTTCCAGATATCACGTACGATAAAAGAAACACGACGATGTACATGCTGCTAAAACTCTCAAGGCTGGAGAACGTGGACACGCCGCCGTTGGTGGAGTGCATCGGGTGGACTATGAACAAGGTGTTCATGGATGATGGACCGTGGCTGCGCCAAGGAAGGTTTGTGCTGTCGTGGTTGGATGGGCCGCTGCCGCAGCCTGTAGTGAAAGAGTTGCTCACCGAGCCAATCGGCAAGGTATTTATCAGTCACATGCAGGCAAAGTCGATTGCCTACCGAGAGCCCAAGGCCACACTAACCGTCAGCCAAGGCGACCCAGCGTGCTGCGTGTGGCTTGTGGACAACACACCCGGTCGCGCGCAGGCATCTCAACTACTCATGCCTGCCGCGATGAAACCTCTCTTTCCCTCCTTCACGTGCGAGGGCATGGTGGGGTGCACGTTGCGAAAAGCGCATGAAAAGTGTTTTGGTGGCGGGGATGTGCGGGCCTTACTGCAGCGCATGGACATGGCGGTCCAGGGTTATCTCGCTGCAAACATAAAGGAACTCGAGGAGCTGTGAATGAACGCCACTGATCATCAGACGAACAAAAAGAGGTATTGCTGACGTGCATGCCAATGTACACCGGCGTGAAGTTGCCCCTGCAGTAAAGTCTTGTCGAAGAACTCCCACTCTCCCTTTTCTCTCCTACGGCAGCATGTTGGAAACACAAAGGCACACCAATATGATCGCACGTCACTGCGTCCCTCATCTATATATCAATAGCGATAAATATCGGCGCCACCGCTCGATATTTTTTTTTCTATTTCCGTGACGTGACATGCTTCACCAGGGAGCGTCCAACGAAAGCGCGCACCTCTTCCCGGTCACGCCTTTTTTTTTTATTTTTCACGTCTCCAGGCCACGGCGTGACCGCCCGCCTCGCTCTTCCTTACATGATGCTGTCGTTGTGCAGTTCACCCTTTATGTATATATGCGGTGGGTGGGTGCCCAACGGAGAGCCGCGTTGCGTACGATGTATCTTCCATGTAGATGGCCCTGCAAAAAAGGAAAAGGGAGAGTTTCATCTCGCCTCTCTCCTTTGTTGGGGCGAGGGAGGTCTGTGGAGGGGTGTGCGTGCAGTCGGTCAGTGGTGTGTCGCTGGCTCCTTTCCGTTTGCCTTTCCTTTCTCTTGCTGTCTTGCTCTCTCCTGTTAGCGCGCACACACACACACATGCACACACTTTTTTTTTCTTTCTTTCTCTCCTGTAACGGTCTGCCTGTTGGAGGTGGGGTAGGAGGGGACGTGGGGACGCATTCTTCTTTTCTATTCGGAGAACCGATTACATCAGTGTATCGGTGAAGCACCTGCGTGTGTATGTGTGTGAGCAGGGCAAGCGCACGCTACCCTCCCCCTACCCCCCAAAAACACACGCACACACACACACATCTCCACCCCTTCCTGTTTCCGCTCCTGTGTGGCCTACCAGGTAGTTCGTCAGCTTCATATCGCTTTGCTTTTGGTCGCGTGTGTGACAACACGTTTTGTGTGTGTGTGTGGTTGTTTTTTCTGCAGCATGGCAGACAAAAGGGTCTGCTGGCAGCCTCTGGAAAGTGGAGAGAGAGGAAACTGAGTGCCGGCGCAATAGCAAAGAAAGTGGTCTCTCTCTGTTTGTTTGAGCAACATGAAAAAGTTGAGCAACGTATATCTGTCTGGGCGACGCGCATGTAAAAAGGCGAAGAAGGGGGCGTCTTTCTCCCTCTCCTGACTGTCCGTCACTCATGCGCGTCGATGTGGTGTGAGTAAATCCCACGAAGAGACGGTTTGACTGACACGTGTATGCGTCTTCGAAAAGTTGGGCAACCTCTTTGGTTATGCTTGTTTCCTTTCTCCTGCGTGATGTGCCCCTGCGTCGGTGAGTGGAGTATTTGTTCTCTTCATCGTGCACCGTTTTTTTCTCTGTGGTGGAGTACATCTACCTTAAACTACATATATATATATATATTCTTTTTTTTTTCATTCTCTACCTACTCCGCTTGTATCTTCAGCAGAGCTTTCCCTCCCTCCCTCCATCCATCCATCCATCCCTCTCTCTCTCTTGTTTTCCTTCTGTTGTGTATTCTAAGATCTTCACTGTTTATGTAACATATTGGCTTTTTTTGTGTCCGTTTGAACTTTCTGATATAGACCTATATGTATATGTATACGTATGTATGTGGTTGCTGCTTATTGTCTTTGTTTTTGGTGGCTGCGATTGTTGGTGATGCTGAGCTTTCCTCGTCTCATCATACACACTCTCTTTTCCTCTTCCTGTCCACTTGCGTTCATGCGTCTATGGATACATATATATATATATATATATATATATATATATACCTATATATAGATGGATAGATGGATACATCTATATATACATATATATATATATGTGTGGGTGGGTGTGGGTGTGGGTGTGGGTGTGTGATTGCAGAAGTCTACCTGTGTCTGGCTGTGCATCTCCTTGTGCACCGTTGGGATCCCCCAGAGGCACAGAAGCGACTGAATTCATAGTCCCTTTCATTTGGTTCTTGTCTTTTTGTGTGTGGGAACGGGTGCGTGTATTTGCGCCCTCTCCCCTTCCCCCTCTCCTCCTCCCCTCTCTTTGTGCAGTGCATGGACATAATCTGCGCGCGAGGCGTATACACACACATATACATACATGCATATATATATATATATGTGTGTGTATACGCATACGCACAGGCGCCTACTATTATGTGCCGCCCTGCGTTGTAGTGGCTTGTCTACGCGAAGAAACATATCACGATCTTGTTCGTGTTTTTGTGATGTTTTTTTCCTCTGAATTCTCGCTTTTCCCTCTAAACAGGCCAAAAAATTCCAACGGTCGAGCACTGTGTGCACACGATCTGTCAACCGCAGCTGGGGTGTTCTTTCGCACCTTAGACAAGGCATTCAGAAGCGAACACAACTCACCCGATAGGCAAAAAAAAATGCGCGACAATATCCACGCCGACCCATCGCATAGTGCATGTCCGAAAAATGTGCGGCAGTTCCGCCATCCCATTTAATGGGCTGATGAGGTGCAGATGCTGAATGTGTACCGTGAGCACACCCAAGTACATTAGCGAAGCCTCCAGACTCCCGTGTGGAGAGTCTACGCATCACGCTACGAGGTACCCCATCCTGAAGTGACTCATGGAGAAACATGGTGTACAGAAAGTCATCGAAAGCCCTCGGCCGAGGCTGTTCAGCATCCTTGTTGACCTCATCGGGCATGCACCTAGGCCACCCTTGGTTGCCGCCCGCCTGAACTAAGGCATGCCACCACCACCACCCCCTCAGCATTCACTCTGACACTGGCCGCATAGCGCTTACCCCCATGAGGAGATGAGGAAGATGTACCCCGTTACACGCATGGTACGAT
Source organism: Leishmania tarentolae (assembly GCA_033953505.1). Classification (NCBI taxonomy): domain Eukaryota; phylum Euglenozoa; class Kinetoplastea; order Trypanosomatida; family Trypanosomatidae; genus Leishmania; species Leishmania tarentolae. The sequence goes on from CP119850.1 coordinate 504,468, forward strand.
TCCTTGGCAAGACGGGATCATCCTGGGCAACAAGGATTCAACCGCCGTGTAGCAGAGGCAGGTGCGCTGTGGTTGTGTGTATGTGTATACTTCTGAGCCTGTTCGTCGTGCCATGGGCACACAGTCATGGCAAAGGGCCAACGAGGAAAGGAAAGGGATGTAACCTTCCCTTTCTCCTCTCTTGTTTGCTTGCCTCATACTCTCTGTGCACTGTGCGTTGGGTGACACATGGATCAGTCTTCCCCATGAAACCGCCTATCGGGGCTGGATGGAGGGTAGATGCCAACGGTGCCGTACGGCTGAACACGCACATGCGCAGAGAGAGAGCGGGAGAGACATGGTATCTTCTTTTTTCTTCCTTCTTTCATCGATAAGCCTCGTGTATGGCAAGCAGTGCTGCCTCCGCCATGGCGGTAGCTTTGCGCCCGCTCCCGAGAAGAGCGGACACGAGAAACAGTGTGTGGCAAATTGAATGAGAGCCTGTCTGCCGTGTACCCCTTCCATTTCGAGGCGTTGAGACCGATTTCATTCACTGATTCTTCCTCCTGCAGTGCCCCCTCCCCTCTGTCTAGACGAAGAGTCGCATGGTTGTGTTGGGATTTGGCAACACGGTGCCGTCATGAGTGGTCGTCAGGCCCCTCAATGAAACGACACATGGGTGTTGAGATTTCAGAAACGGGTGGCATCTCTCTCTCTCTCTCCCTCTCTGCGCTATTCCTGCTCCGCTCTACCCTGCACTTGAATCTTCGCCCCATCTCTCTCCTTCATCACCAATCCCTGACGAGGCAGCACAAGCAACGCCCTCATTTGACATCAACCCCTGCTTCTCCTCCCCCCCCCTCCCCTCCCCTCTGCTCTCGTCATCACGGACAACACGCCGACAGTGATATGTCGGTTGTGAGCGTGTGTCTTCGCCAAAACACTGTAACGAAAAGGGGCGCATCCCGCAAGCGTCACCTCGCTTTGCGTGGCTAACTTGTCTCCCTGCCACGGCACTGCCCAGGCGCATGCACAAGCCCGTGCACAGACGTGCGTCGGGCATCCACACCACTCTGACGACATCGACGGCAAAGAATCAGCATCGCCCTCTCACTTGTTTGGGTCTGTATCAGGTATCTACGTGGGCACAGCTATGAAGAGTTAGTGCACCCCATTCACCCTCCCCCCTCCTCGCAGAACGCTCCTCCCTTGCTTGGAAGGTATTGTGGGTAGAGAGAGCGTGTACACGGGCTCCATGTTTCACCGCTCTGTTGCAAATAGGGATGTGTGTAGTGGGTCCGCTAGAGGCCACCCCACCCAGTATCACAGTTTCCGGCTGCTGCTGCTTCAGCACTGGCAGAGCAGCGGCAGTGGAGATGGTGATGATATCCCCTCGTCGCCGTGCATCATCAAGAACGCCCTGCCCTCCGTCGCCTTGAATCTCACACCGTCACAATGCATGGCGGTGTGCAGAGTGCGGGTTGATCACGAACGGCAGTGGCGACGACACATCCGCGCACGCACACGCATCTTACGGGAGAGGGGGGGCACTCCAGTGCACCCCCAATTGATCCTGTATCGTCTTGTAATGAGAAAAATAGTAGCAGAGCGCGCGCGACGCCGATTTTCCTGCAGCCTCCCGGCAGACATGCGATGAGGGTCAGCCGCTCCATGATGCATCTTACCCTTACCGCAGCCAATGCATGGGCTGCAAAGGTGCTTCTTCTCCGCGAAGTCAACGCTGGCAATCTCCAGTACACGAGCGCGACCCGTGTCTGTCCACCTCGCTATCTCGCAGTCAAACTCCCCTGATACTCTCCTTCTCCCTCGCCTCATCTCGTTGATGACTTCACCACTCTGGAGCGTAGACATCTCGCTCTGCCATATCCCGTCTGTTTTTGGTGTGTTCTTCCGTCAACGCCTTCTTTTCCTCTGGAGCGCGGCCTGGCACACAGCTTACAGGTAACAACAGCGCCATGGCTACTGCCGCCACCGATAACGCCAGCGGTGGCAGCCATCCGCGACGTCATCTCCACACCGTAGCGATGTCTTCCACTTTTTTTTATGTGGTGATCGGTGTGCTCATGTGTCTCAGTGTGTCGTGCTCTGCTTCAGGCTACAACGCGTCGCTGTACGTGAACAGCGACATCGCCATCAATTCCCTTTTTAGCGGGCCCAAGTTGGTCATGCTAGTGAACACCTCACCCGTACTGTTCAGCCCAAACGCCTTCGTCGAAGGCCTATACCGCATCCTCTCGAAAGTCGATACTGCTATCGCGAACGTCAACTCTGTGTACCTGGTTAACTGGTGCGCCACCAGTCTCGAGTCCAACACTACCCTCTCGTGCGCACAGGACGCCAAGAACACCAGAACGCAACCCTTGTTACTCGCGCAGGTGCAGCTGAATGCATGGAATCACACGTCCCTTTCATCGCCAGCCTCCGTCGACCTCTCATCCGTTGGTGTCGTGATGAATTTCCTCGTTCATCGCTTCAATGGCACCTATAACCGTGACAACAACTCGGCAATCGATGAAGGCAACTACGCCATCGACTTCACATCCAATTCGGTTGTCGCCTATGTCATGTTTGTGTTCCTGGTCAGCATCGCTATGTTTGCCCTTATCGGAGTGGGGGTGTGCGTGTGCCTGTGCGACAGTCACTATCACCACAACAAGGGTATTGTGGAACGCTTCATCCGCAACGTGCACTTCAATTATCTGGCCATGTTGTATGCTCGTCCTCACTACCACCACCACCACCAGCAGCAGCAGCCAGTCCCAGCTAGCGTCAGCGAGCCCTTCAGCCGCTATGCCAGCATACCAAACAACGGGTTTTTTGGCGCGCCGCATGACTCTCCGTACTGTAGGGACGCGCCAAAGTCCAAAAGGAATGAATGGGAATACCTGCACCAGGAAGATGATGCCCCTCGCGAGATGCAGGAAATAGGCCACATGCGGCCATGATATCGTGACAACGTAATGTTCAAGGAACTGTCAGAGCGGCAGGTTGAGAATGCGACGCTACGTGTGTGTGTGTGTGTGCGTGCGTGTGCTCCTTCTTCCCCGTTCTTGCTTTTTTTTCTTTCCTCGCCTGTATCTCGATCCACTCGCCTGTCATTGCACACGTCGGAAGCTGCTTCATCCCAGGTGCTGCCGTATTCACGTGCGCGTCGCCTGTGCTGACCTCTCTCTCTCTCTATCGTCTTCCTTAGTTATTGCTTCGATCTTGGCAGAAATACAACATGAAGCTGTACATTGGGGGAAGAAGATCAACAACAGTGTCTTGACGGCACGCAAGAGGCAGTCACAGGGACCGGGAGGGCAGAGGCAAACGCGCAGATGTTCAGGCGCTGTGTGCGTTCTCGCCTTATGGCAGGCGCCCACACTTTTGCACGTGCTTACGTTGGTGGGCGCGCGCGCAGTGGAAGACGAATGTGTCGGTGAGCAGTTTCGTTTGGTGGGGTATCTCTTCCATGCTCGAGTTTCCCATCCCCTCATCCCTATTGCATTCAGCTGGGGCCCTGCTTATCCACGCACATATACGTATACATGTGTGAGATTTTTTTCTTTTGTGTTGTGTTCCCCACCCCCCCCCCTCCATCCTACTTTCTCCCCCGTCTCAAGTCTAACAGCTCCCCTCATGTTCTAGCGTTTTTTTTTTCTTTGGGGGGTTGCTCCCTGTAGCTGCAAAGGCCGCGCACTCCACACTTGTGAATGCTGCTCTATTTACCTGCCTCACATTCTGAGTGAACTTGAAAGCATGTTTGCATGTCTCTCGACTGAGGATCATGGAAGTCCCACTGCGAGCAGCCAATGCGCAACGTCGTACGAGGGACCAAGTACTCGCTTGTTACCCTTTCACACCGCTGCCACATCAACCTCGTGTCAAACGCAGAGAACGTCAAACAGCTCCGCTCACGCTCCAGCGGCGACGGTGGCATAAATGCTGTCTGAACACGTCCATTTCTCTCTCTTCCTCTGTTCGTCTCCCCCGCCGCCCTCGGGGGGTGCTCTTCTGTGTGCAGAGGTCGTTGCAGGCCTGGCACCCGGTGGGTCTAACCCTCTCAAGAACGCATCTTGGCTGACCAAACGTTCCACATCGCCATATCAGCCCCCCCCCCACACACACACACCTGATGCGCCTCACACCGCATCGAGTGTAAAGACTATACCACATCACGAAAACGCTCAACTCACGAGCGGTGAGCTCTCCCTCATCTGGTCTTGTAGTGACTGAAAGACGCGCGGAGGTCTCGCATCACTGCCCCTCCCCCACTTTGGGATACCGGCTGCTCAAGTTCTGCGCCGTCACTCGACAGTTTTCGTCGCCCATCCCCCTGTATCTGCATCTCACATCATTATGAACCTGGCACCGGACACCACGACAATCGAGGCCCAGCGCAACACGGAGCTGCTGCTGCTCGACTACCTGCGCAGCACGAATCCTCACATCTACGCTTTATGGCAGCGTCACCCGGACAAGGGCAAGGACGCCTCCGCCTCATCATCGTCCTCCGCTTCGTCGTCGTCGAATGGCACTTGTGGTTCCCGAGGTAGCGATCATGGGGGTGCCAACGCAACCCCCGACTCGGCAACGTCGGCATCAACACATCCGTTTGCCTACGTAGAGCCGCGCCTTCACCGTTCTGCGCATGTCCATTTCCTTATGGAAAACCTCAGCAGCATGCCACAGGGCTTCTCCAATCTCTACCCGTCGAGGCCGTGGATCGTCTACTGGGCCTTGCAAGCAGCCGACGGGCTAAATTCCATGGAGGGCGAGGTGCTGCACCATATACCACCTAGCGCCATCGTGGCGTTCCTGTACAGCTGCCTCAGCGTCGATCACACATGCCAAGCAGAGGTAAATAACCGTCTCGCGGCTGCCGGCAAGTCAGCCAGTAGCGCCCAAACAGTGAAAGACACTCATATCAGCGGGATACCTCTAGGGAGCAGCACAGCCCCCGTAGCACTCGAGAGAGAGAGGGCCGGTACGACGAATCACACCGTCAGGGCACCAGTGGAGGACGCCTCAGAAGTCGTTGAAGGCCCCTCACGGCCAGTGATGGGGTTTGCAGGAGGCGCCACGCACCAAGAGCCGCACATCGCCTCCTCCTACGCAGCCTGCTGCGCTCTCGCGATGTTGACGTGCTACGGTGACGGGGCGCCGCTGCGCCAACTCCCGCGTGCCGCCATCAAGCGGTGGCTCCTTACGCTGCGCAACACGGACGGCAGCTTTCGTGTGCATGGTGGCGGCGAGTCGGATATTCGCGCCTCGTACTGCGCCGCTGTCATAACAACTCTCCTTAGCCTCGATGACCCTGCAACCTTTAACGATGAGATTGGTCGCTGCGAGTTTGTGGACGACGTGCGCGATGTTCCCGTGCTAACGCTGCAGACGGCGCGCTTCGTTGCCGCCTGTCAGACCCACGAAGGCGGCTTCACATGCTCAGTCACCGCCTCGGAGGCGCACGGCGCATACACCCAGTGCGGCCTGGCCTCCCTGCTGCTCATGAAGCAGCCGCAGATGGTGCACCAGGCGTCACTGCGTCGCTGGATCGCTGCACGACAACTGAACTGTGAGGGCGGCTTCAACGGTCGCACAAACAAGCTGGTCGACTCTTGCTACTCGTATTGGATCGGCGCATCACACGTGCTGCTGCGCACAATCGAGGCATACACAAAATGCTTCACGGAAATGCCTATCACACACTCACGCAATAAAACCGATACAGAGGCTTGCGAAGATGCTGATACGGAGGATGTCGATTCCGCCTCGACGACTCGTTGTCTTCGGGCCCGGGAGGTGGTGCTGCTGGACCATGTGCAGCTACTCGACGCAAAGATGATTCACGCTAGCGCCGGTGGCGCGTGTGACCGTGCCGAGAGTGAGCATCTGAGGCGACTGGATGTGGTGGATCAGTTTCTCGGCGCCGATGATGCGGTGCTGCGCGCGGCAGAAGGAAAAAGAGCTGCCGTCACAGCCTTGTATGAGACTCTGCAGGAGAGACAGCTCTTCGCCGAATACGGCTGTAACGGCAACGGCGACGCTACCGCAGAAGATGTGCAGAGCGGTCTGGAGGCATGGCGAGCACGCCAAGCGTTTCTCTACGCCGATGTCGGTGACTTCTACTTCAACCAGCGCAAACTGCAGGACTACATCCTTCGCTGTTGCCAGGACTCCGAGATTGGTGGCTTGATGGATAAGCCTGGAACCGCGCACGACGTGTACCACACCTGCTACTCGCTCTCGGGGATGAGTTTGGCGCAGAACTTGCAGTACCTGGCCCATGCCAGCGCCGCCGATGCCGCCCAGCCGTCCACCTACCTTGAACGCGCCTTTGCCCGCTCGTATCTCCCAGGGCGCCAGGGTGGTGGCAGAAGCGGCACCAAAGAAGGTAGCTGGGGTGTAGTGTTGTGCGTACCAAACAACTCCGCCGCTGCGGAGGCGATGCTTCTTCGGACAACGAACCCAATCTTCAACATCCATCAATCGCGTGTGCTGGCTGCTCTGCGTACGTGGGGGGTGAAATCTTTCGTGTAAAGGACTTGAGAAGGGAGCGGCCGAGGTTGCGTTGCGATGCATGTGCATACGTGCGCATGTCTGTGCATGTGTTGGAGGAGGGGGAGGGGAGGTGGGTGTATGCACAAGAACAGGTTTGTGTGATAGTTTCTTGTGTGCTGCCTCCTCCCACCCCTGCAACGTCAGTGGAATCACCGCGCTGCTGCACCTGCTAATGGAGGAGCGTCTTCGGAAATTGTCACAAGACGTTGTGTTTCTCTCTTTCCCTCCAACCTCTCCGCAGCTAGGGTGAGGGAAAACGCAACAGACACGAAAAAGAGTGAGAGTGTGCATTGCGTGCGTGCGCATCTCGGATGTGCGCTGTAACCCCCTAAAACAAGAAAAGGCAAGAGCTGTGCTCTGTGGAAGCGTGAAGCGCAAAGGGATAACGCGTCGAGGCGGTGTGTGTATGATCAGTGCCTCTCCTCATGAACATCCGGCATCTGGCCTTGTCCGTTTCGTGATGGGGTAGGTCACCTCCTCCCTCCTCGCTGTTTGTCTCCCTTTAGGGAGTAATTGTGTGTGTGTGTGTGTGTGTGTGTGTGTGTGTGTGTGTGTGTGTGTGTGTGTGTGTGTGTGTGTCGTGCTGCTCCTCCCAATACACACGGACACCTCTGCATCTTGTCATATGTTGGCACTCTTCTCCTGACCGTCCCTCCTCCCTTCATCACATGCTCTGTGCGGCACCATCAGACTTTAGGTGAGCGTCTCGCTGCCGCGTAACCCCTGTTATATTTTTGGCACACGCTCACTGACACGCGTAGGGGAGAAAGCGCACAATACACTTGGGTTGACGAAGGTCGTCGTAGACGCAGGGCTCACGCAGCAGCAGCAGCAGCAGCAGCCGAGGCGCTAAGCGATCTGTGAGGACGCTACCATCCAGAGAAGCGGGGGAGACCTAGGCAGTGTCACAGGTAGCACCTACACAATCGCTTCTCTCCCCTCCTACATATGGTTTAGCTTCCTCAGGAAGAAATCTTTTGCGCAGCGGCTGAGTAGGCCAGTAGTGGCCGTTATTCTTTCCCGAACGCCAATGGAGAAGGCCTCCTTACCCTCTGCGGCGACTGCCTCGGACGCCTCGTCGACTGCGCTCTCTAGCGACTGCATAGCGCGTGTCAGCACCGCCATCGCGGACAACATCCGTCAGCTCAGCCGCGATGGCCTCGACGTGAGGCGGTGGCTGAACACGGTTCTCTCGCGTGTCGTGGAGGCTGCAAAAGAGATGGCGCCCGCAGGTACCACCGCTGCCGCTGCAGCACCATCAGTACCCTCCCAGGCTTTAACCGCCCCCTTGGCAGCTGTGACGGCAACTTCTACTCGTAAGCCGCTGCACCTGGAAGAGCAGCTGGTGCAGCTCTTGCATGCCCGTGTGCAGACGCACAGTCAGGATCTCAGCGCCAGCATTGAGGATCTCATCTCTTCCACTCTTGTACGACTGCCGCGAACTACAATGGAGCTGGAGCGCATGGCGACAGAAGCGGCGGAACTGACAGCGCAACTGCAGCGCATTGAAAGCGTCGTCCAGCCCTCCGTAGCGTCTGGCTCAGACACCTATGTCACGGGACTGCAGATGCGCAAAGCCTCGGAGTCAAAGCTCCAGAAGTGCAAGCGTTACTTGGAGAAAGCGGCGCGGGTGAAGGAGAGCATCCGCAACCTTCAGTACCTCATAGAGCACCGCGAGTTGACGAATAACAAAGTAGAAAGCAGCTACGGTAGCAGCACTTTTGACGGCCTCGAAAGGGCAATGGACAGCAGCGCCGACCCCATCACCGCTGGCAGCCCCTCGAACAGCTCCCCGTCGTCGGGCAAGGCGGGGACTCGGCATCGCGACTTGGACGAGGTCGCCGGTATCATTCGTCAGGCTCGCGAAGATCTGAAAGAGATCACATCGGTCGATGACACCTTTGGCGAGCAATACAAAGCCCAGCTTGAGCAATTCGAGCAGTACATCGAGCACGCTCTTGAGGAGGAGTGTGTGGCGTGCCTTCTAGCTCATCGACAGGAGCGCTCTACACGCCTCATGACGACACTTTACAGCATAGGGCGTGCCGATGCCGTTTTGAAGCGCTACGGCGAACAGGCAGCGACGCAGATGGCGTCGATGCAGCAGGAGAAGCTGCGTGCGTATGCGAGCAGTGGAGGTGCTGGCATGCACAGGAACAATACGGCCGCCGCAGCGGTGGCGGAGCTGCTTCGTCTCGAAATCATCCCAGACAACAACGCCTTCGTGTCCCGTGAGCTTGCGTTTCTGTCTACCCTTGTACGACGCACGCTGGAGGATGCCCAGGCGACGTCCCAGCTCATGCCAGGCGATACAGGGGCCGGCGGAGCTGCGGAGGAAGTCGCAGCAACGACGCGCAGCAAGTCCCTTGGTGTCTCTCCCTCTTCTGCAGCAGCAGCCTTCTCAACTTCGGTCCCGTCAATACCCGCAGGGCGGACGAGCGAAGGCGGTCACATCGCTGTCGAAGACGATCCCCGCGCTGTGCAGGCTCTCGAAATTATATCCATCATCCTCGATAAGCTCTATGAGCCGGTGCAATCGACGTTGCGGCCACTTCTCACGGAGAAGCGCGACACAACAAACGCTGATTTTGTTGCTTGCCTCTCGGCCATTCAGATGATCAAGATCTCCGCGACGTCTGCAACGGCGGCAACAGTACAAGGAACAGCAGAGGAACCGTCGGCGAGCAGCACGGATTTTGCGACGTCATCAGTGACAGCGAAAGACCCGTTGGAGAAGCTCGCGCGCGAGGTGACACATCGTGCCCTCTGCCTTTTCGCTGGGCTTTTCCACGAGGCGCGTGTGCTGGAGCGGTACGCAGGTCGTGTCTGCTCACCAGTTGCAGCGTTCTGCGAGCAGCCACTAGCAAGAGTTCTCTCAACGGTCTCCAGCGCTTCCACCGCTGACGAGCTCGATGAGGACAGCCTGACGATCGTGCTTACACATGCAATCCAGGAGGTGCTCGTCTACGTGCCGGAGAGAATTACGACGCGATGCACCACTGCCTGGCACGCGTCACTTTCGAAGATGCTCACACAGCTTCAGGCGACGCCCAGCACGTCGCAGCATACGCTGCTGCACTATCTGTACATTTACAAGCGCCGCATGCGTCCTCTTGTGATACGGACACAGCAGAGCGTGGAAGACTGGCTATCGACGAGCGCAGTACACGAGCGCTACCCGACAAGCGCTGCAGTGCTCTGCATGGACTTGCAGACGCGTGTGTGGACCCCGCTGAAGGAGGAAATGGAAAACGCTCAGGAGTCCATCCAGAAGAACCTACTCGACCGAATCACGCAGCCGATCCTCGCCACAGTTGCAGCGTACACCTCTCTGTCGTGCTGGGGCAACGCGGCCGCCTCAGCTGCCGGTTCTTCTAGTCACACCCCTGTTGCGGCTGGCGCATCGAAGCCCTTGAGTACCTACACTCAAGGACAAGCGGCACCAAGCAGCGCTGTGCGCAGCATGGGAGAGATGCTCATGGAGCTACCTCTCACGCTGGAGACTCTGGGCTCCAGTGCTGTTGCAGAGTGTCGCCACAACGCGCAAGGGGCTGTGAGCACTGGAAATGGTACTACCGACGCAGATGCCGAATATGGAGTTCGGGCGTTGATCGAGGAGCAGGCGGAGGAGTGGCTGGGGACGGTGGTGAGCGATGTGGTGAGCGCTTTTGTGAAGGAAAAGGTGTTGCCGCTGCAGATAGGACCGTTTGGGTCCTTAACGCCGTTGCAGCAGCAACAAACACAGCTGGCGACTCCCAGCACAGGTGAGCCGGTGCAGCGCCTCTACGCCGCGGCACTGGAGCAACTGACGACCGACCTTGACTACCTACGCAATATCCTCTCCGCTGTCAACGAGGAGTCTCTGGAGACGGTCGAGCAGGTGCTGCGAGCCGTGCAAGCACTGCCAGCTGCTTCCATATGCGCAGTCTTCGTGGTGGGCAATGCCGTTTGCATGACAGCAGTGGATGAAAGCGCCGCTTACGATGCAGAGGAGCATCATCAGTCACCGAAGCAGTAGAAACTCGGACAAGCATCTCGTCAACAGAGAGGCACTGACGTGTGTAAAAGGGAGGGAGAGAGCGCTGCACGCACATAAGCAGCCTATTAGCAGGTAGGTGTGAGCGGTGAGGAGATGCGCCTGCAGGTGTGTGTGTGTGTGTGTGTGTGTGTGTGTGTGTGTGTGTGTGTGTGTGTGTGTGTGTGTGTGTGTGTGGCGCTGTCCAGAAGAGGCGGTTCGCCGAGACACGTTAGTTGGTTGGTCGTCCTTCGTGGGAGGTAATGCGTGAGGAAGAGAGAGGGCGAGGAGGGGTCTCGTTTGTGCGCATCGTTATGGAGTCCCCGTTTCCGCATGTGAGTACGTGCGACCTGCACCCGTAACCTTTTTCGACTGTAATGGTAGTGTCAACTTGCTCTACCATTTCAGGTATTGACTGTGTCGCAGGAGGGGAACGGGGGGAGGGTGCGATGGTGTACCGTCATGCTCGCCTTCCCCGCACACGTAGCGTTGTGTGTTGTCGTGCAACCCTATCGACCGCGACTGTCTCGGCGGAAAGTCAGGCCGCCGCTAAAGAGGAAGCCTTCGGAAGAAGGGCCATACAATCGCATGTTCATGAAGCGCTTTTTAGCTTCTCAACTACCACAGGCCTAACAGAAGAAAGCAATCGGAGGAGACCCGCATCGGTGTCGTTTGGGGGAAAGACGGAGAGAGGGGGGGCAGACCTCGCACAAAGAAGTGGCTGCCCCGCTCCCTCACATGTTGTGATATCGTCGCATGTGCACATGGGCGTACAGGCCTCGCCAATGGTTGACCCACCCAACTCTCTTGCTTCCAAGTGATTCGTTGTGCGGCCTTTCTCATTTTGTTGGTTGTTTTCACGTGTCCATTCCTGTACTATACAGCGTGAGGTAAGCTCCACTCGACCACCCTGGGCCTTCCCACAGGTCCTACCAGCTGGCGCAAGACAGCCATCGAAGTGTAGCCTCGGTCTCAACCCACCCGCACCGTGGGTCGCATCAGAGCCGCTCCCGCTATGCAGGTCGCCACGTGCCGCATCCCCGTCAGGGTGGCACTTGGCCTCCCCAGCGGTAGGCAGCGAGGACCGGATCCGATGTGTTGGATTCACCGTGAGCAGGTCTCACCGCCGCGACGTTGTCCAGGGCGTGGGTCGCTGGCATCCGTTGCAATGGGTCGCACTGGCCACCTCACGTCGTAGGCACCCGGCCCTGCCACTGCTAGAAGCGGCTCAGCATTAGCCAGAAGAGGGACTACTGGACTTCCCCACAAATCTGGTACTGGCCTCGGTGATACCACACACTGAAAGGTGTGTGTCCGACCTCTCGTCATGACGGCTGTCCTGTCGCGTGTGCAAGCTGTGAGCGAGCGAGCGTCACAGCGGACCCTCTGCGGCGGCGGCGGCTTTGTTTGTGTTTTGGGCCACACCGTCCCACAGCACTCAGCCATACCCGTGTTCTCCTCCTCTCACTCGCATCTTTTTTCTCTGGGAACGATCTGCTTCCCTTGCCTCTTGATATATATATATATATATATATATATATATTTTTTTTTCGGTACGCGCGCTCACGGAGGTACACTTGCTGTATAACGGACCTCCAGCAGGCCTCTCTGTCTCGTGGACCGCCGTACTGGCACTTTCAGAGGACAAGACGACCATTGTTGCTCATCGCTAGTAAAGCTCCCCGTGGCGTCACATGGCAATGCTCCTATGCAGCGCTCCGGCGCAGCAGCGGCACACCCTGCTTAGTTTTTTGGCGTCGGCCCTTCTCGTTTTCGGTGTACTATCTCTTGTGAACGCATCACTCATCGAGGCCACGTCAAGTGAAGATGTACTGAAATCGAAAGCGAGGACGAAGGCGGTAGAGCTTCTCGCGCACGTGACCTTCGCCAGCTGCAATCGCCAGAGCCACGACCAGTCTTTCTGGACGACGAGCATTGCCTCCACGATCGCCGCGCAGCGCGAGAGAGCCGAGGGCAATAGCACAAAGCCCCACACAGACCTCCTTCTATGGCTTGGTAACGCTGTCTACGCAGACGTCGATGAGGCGGGTGTGGCCCTCAGCCTCGCGCGTCCTTCCCATGGCGTCGAGCAGGAGTACAAGCTTCTCACTGAAAATCAGTACTATCGCCAGTTTGTCGAGCAGGTCGTTGGCAGGAACGGGCGTGTGAACGGCATATGGGACGACCGCGACCTCGGCCGGCGCGGCGCCGACGGGAGCTACGCTCAGTCAGAAGCTCTTCGACGGCTGTATCTAACACATATTTGGAAGGGGTACCCCCTCGCTGTAAAGGACGCCACTGGCGATGGCACTCCTGGGGCGCTGTATTCTTTCACGGGCATTCCTGCCCCCACCGGCACGCCGCTCGCGGCACACTTCGTGCACAGTGTGTGCACAATAACTCTCGACGTGAGGACGCAGCGGACGGCGCTGCCAAATCTGGCTGACGCACTTCTGCGTAGAAACGAGGAGGTAGGCCTGCGCCTCCGTAGTAGTGAGGGCGCCGCGTTGGGCGATAAGCTGACTGAAATGGGGAACATGCGCGCACGTGTGATGGAGGCCGACCTACTTGGACGACGGCAGTGGGCATGGCTGGAGCGCACATTTGCTACTTACCTGGCGCCGAAGTCGCGCAGCCCGGGGGACGCGGCGGGTCGTGCACACTGCGCAGTCACTCTTATAGCATCGCCGTGGCAGATTCTTCTGAACGACAACAAACCTTTCGAGGGCTGGGACCTCTACCCCGCCTCCCGCAGTCGTCTGCTCCTCCTGCTAAAGAAGTACAAGGTCCAACGCTTTGTTTTCCTGTCTGGACACGCAGAAGTCGGCGAGCTCGGCGTGATGCAGCGGGCGTCAAAAGAGGGGATTCGTGTTGAGGCTCCGACGGCAACCCTCACCGACAGCACTCCGAGAGAGCCTCTGTCCCTGCCGTCGTGGAAGCTGCTGCCGCCACAGCGGTCGAGTCTCGTGGAGGTGACGAGCAGCGGCCTTACTCACACGTTGCGCGACGCACCCTTCGTCGGGCGGTTGGCGCGTTGGTTCACGACCTCGCGGTTCGAAGAGGACGCAAAGAACAACAGCTCGATTCAACGTCACCTCTTGTTGACACGCAATACCACGATGGAGCGACAGTTCGGAACAATACAACTTATTGGAGACCGAGTGACTGCCGGGCACGCCGATGCAGTAGAAGCCTCACGCGAGGAGGTGCTTGCAGGGACAAGAGTGGTCATCACCCTCCACAGTGTGCCGCGTGCTGGCGCACCCCTCTTTACGCTGGAACGCACGTTGGAAAGTTTGCCGTCTTACGCGGTGGAGCTGTTGGAGGAGGAAGCGGAAAACGATGCGGTGGAAGCGATGGACCTCTACGATGCCTCTTATCTACCCCAGTTCGACGTGTACAACGACCCTGACCACTATCCGTGGCTGAAGCGGCGCATGGCGGCGTGGCAATGCGCGGAAGTTCCCTGCGTTAGTGGCCAGAACTTTATGCTGCTCAAGATATTAGCGAACCTGGCGCTCGCCTTTGGGGCAGCTCTGCTGTTCCTTGCTGCAGTGTACTACTACCAACTGAAGTACCGAGACGTGCACGAAGATGGCGTGAAGTTAAAGCAGGACTGATGGAGATGGGCGAAGCCCAAGCAGCTGCAGCAACGCCCATCCACGGAACTTCATGGGTTGGGATGTGCAAAGGGAAGGGACGGAGAGGACATGTGCACGTGACAAGAGGGCATTTACAAAATTATGCGTTTCGTAGCGGATAACGAGGGAGGAGAACGAGGTTTGATTGGTCTTTATCTCCTTGGCCGCCGCCGTCTCTGCGTTCTCCCTTGCATCGCACACGTCCACAGGAAGGCGTCCATTATCGTACACGGTGTCATCCGCTTTTTCCCTCTCACATCTCCTCCCCTATATATATATATATATATATATATATATATGCTGTGCTTGTTACATTATCGTTTTCCACGTTCACCACCACCAATTCGCGACGTTTATTGGTACTTTTATGGGTACTATGCCTTGCTGTGACGCTGTGGCTGCCCTTGCTGTTTTTTCCTCCCTCTGAAGGTGTCCCCTCGTTGGCCATGTCGCACGAAAAGGGCACAGCGCGCGCAGGCACATCGAGAGAGGAGGGAGCGAACAAGGTAGAAAACGTTGCGGCCGATTGCCGTCTAACAAAGAACTCACCCACACACATACACACACGCGCGCGCTGTCGCTCTGCCCTGTGTGGTCGGGGATGCGCGTGCGGAGCGGCGTCTCTCTATCCCTCTTTTGTTTACTCTCCACGTGGAGGAGAAACAAGTACGTGGCGCCTTGTTGTCGGATGTTGTTGCAGCGCTTGTGGCAGACAGTGTGGCCCAACGCTTCTTAGTCCACACGCGAAACTGCCGTTTCATGATTGAAGCAGTGCCTGGAGACATCTGCGTGTTCGTGTTGATCAATTAAAGAGAGCAAGAGGCAACAGAGAGCTACGGTTAATGTGTGCTGAGTGAGGGGGGGGGCGAGAGAAGGTCGGCGCTTCTCTCGCCCTCTTGTCTCCTTTTGTCCATCCTCTTCTGCTGCAACCCGTGAACGGCCCCCTGCTCCGTTCCTCTCCCCTAACTATTTCTCGAAGAAAAAAGGGGAGCAACAAGTCTCGATGTCTCTCCGAAGTGGTGGCGCACGGGTGCACGCCTGTGCATGTCTGTGTACATGAAAGAGCGAAATTGGAGAACGTAGTATCCCTGCGCGTCCTCTCCTCCACGTACTCCAAGGATGTGTATGCCTACGTGCCTGCGTGTGTAGGTGTGATGGCCGATGAAGGAGCGCATTGGCACCGATCAATTACCCGCGTGCACCTCTGTCTACGCCTTTTAGCGCGAGACGCCTTGATGTCTCTCTCCGCGTCATCTTCGTCATCGGCCAACCCTCTCTTTCACTCCCTTTAACGTTGTTCACGTGACCTAATCGTAATGGCCTTTCTATATCACGCATACGCACGCCTTTTTCAGCTCAGCTCCTCCACACATTCTACTGTCTGTAGCGTCAAAAGTCTAGGTCATCACAGATACTACATACACACACACACACACACACGACAGCCGCCCCACGGTGTACTTCACCGGTGCAAACATCTCACTTCTACTGGATACACCTATTTATCCCTCTCGCGTCTTCATCTCTCCTGGTCGGAAAGTGTATTCCGACTTTTCGGTCTGCTTCCTTTGGCTTTGGCGCGCGCCTCCGTGTCTTTCTCCCACCGGCACCGTACTTCTCGGAGCGCTTCCTCCACCCCGTCGACTGTTTACCCGCACCAGAGCAAAGGTAGGGCACACGTGCAAGTCTGCATGCTCAAGGCAGGGATAACTTCGCGAGCGGCGTCTGTATTTCGCCTTCTGTTTGTCTTCATCGTCGTCGGCGTTCTCCTGGTGCTCTGCTGTGCGTCCGCAAAAGTCCTTCGTGTACGATCCCCACGCAGAGTCACAGAAGGTCACCAAATGCCACCGAGTGGGCAGGAGGGCAAGGAGGCGGCGGGGGAACAAAGCCCAACAGATCTGAGCGACTTCGACCGCATGATAGCCGAAAGCAACGAGCGCTGGCGCAACCGCCCTCGCATAACTCCGCAAACAAACGAGCTGGGTCTGACGATTGCAGAGATGCCCGTGTGTCGGTTACCGAACGGAGGTGTTTCAGAAGGCGTCGCTGCGCAACTGAAGCGTATCCGTGCACAACGTGAAGCTCAGAAGGAAGGGGAGAAGCAGCTCGAGGAGAACAAAGAGCTGTAGAGGGACAAGGAATATGCTCATGAAGCTGGCAGAGGGCACCTGGACAACACAAGAAACAGCAGCGGCACTATTAAAGCCAGGTCGAAGCCCGAGGGTGCCCCTTCACTGTGGCCCACTTCCTTGAGGACTGTAACCGAGTCGTGTGTCAGCATCTCCGCACTCTCTTTGTTGCGCACCTCCGCTTGTGCAAAATCATTGCTGCCCTTTTTCTTCTTTTATTTTGCCTCTTTCTGTGTGCACACGACTCTGTTTCTCTCTCTCTCCCCTCTTCTACACACAAGTATATGTGCGTGTGCGTAGGAAGATATACACGTGATATTGACTGACCACGTTGGTATACAGAGACGGGAAGACACCGTACCTGTAGTTAGGCCACCACAAAACGACGGCGAGAGATCAGCAAGTGGTGCCCGAAGATTCGCTCCCTTCCCACCACACTTTGGCCCCTCCCCCCCCCCCTTCCTCGCACACATAATCACCCGCACAGCTCATCCTCCTCTCACTCTCTTCCTCTCTTCCTCTCTTCCTCTGATGGGCTTTGTTATTATTATTATTTATCTGAGTTGCTTTTTTTTTTGCTTTCTTTTATCTTCTGCCTGCCTCCCTCCCCCTCCCTGTCCCTATATCGTGGCATAGCCGAATGGTTGTCCATCTGCACGCCTCTACGCATCCCCATGTGTGTGCGCGCGTCGTTACGTGTATTTTGGAGTGGAAAACGAAAAAAAAAAAAATGGAATGCCCTCTAATGGATGAGCTCAGAAGCCCCCGTAATGGCACCCGCGCTTGGTGTGCAATGATAGGCAAAGGAGAGCAAAGAGCGCTTCCTTCCCCCTTCATACTTGGCCTCTTCACTGCTACCCTAGGCAAAGGGATTCAGTGGTCAAGGGGGTGAACTTCTGAAGCTCTCGCACTTGTCATACGCTGCTCGCACTGGCTGTGTGAACGTGTGTCCTGGATATTTTCTCTTCCCTGCGTGGAGGCTGAGTGCACACGCTCCCGACTTACTCTGCCGGCCCCCTCCTCACCTTCTTTCTCACACTTCTCATCCATATATGCACTGATGCATTCTTGCGACACGCACGGCTCTGTGGTTATGAGTGTCGCAAGTATCACCTTCCTTGTGTGCGCCACCCTCTCAGTCTCCCACTATCTTTTCACACACACACATATATATATATACATACATATATATCTCCATTGAACTCCCTCCTTTCTGCCCTTGCAGCGTGTCCATCAAGCCCCCCGTGAACACGAAAAGCGGTTGCTCCTGTATGTGTGTGTTTGTGCACATTCAAGGGTCAAGGCACTTGTGTGCAGACGCTCTGTTTCATTTTATTTCATAGTCGCCTTGTTGCGTCTATTTGTTTGACTTCCCCCGCCCTCCCCTCCCTACCTGCTTCCCTTGAGTGCCTCCTCGCCGCACTCATTTTTTTTTTTTATTCTTCTGACTACTCCTTGCTTCATCGGCCCGCATCGATAGCCAAGTCGCTGCAGTTCGAGAATCACCAACGCAAAATAAAGGAGAGAAATCTAGTGACGTGGATAGGCGCGTAAAAGAACACACATCGCACGTCCTCTTCGCCTCATCGCGGAATCACATTCTTCAAGGGGAACACTTGGAGAGCGCCGTAAGTGCGACGTTGATCGGTATTGAGTCGACGAAGAAGTCGAACGCACCACTATACATTCATACATATACACACACATATATATATATATATATAAGACAATGGGAAGCAAGCCGAGCAAGCGCACTGACAAAACGGTCGTCGCCCCAGCGCGTCGTAATCCAAGCTGTACGTCCGATCGGGATGCACTGAGCAAGTCGAATGTGCAGTCTAATGACTCCAGCGGAGGTCCTGGTGCCTCCGCATCCGTAGCCGACCCGCAGTCGCCTGAGCGCCGCGGCTTCAACAATCCTGTCCCAGCTCGTCAAAGTGGGAACACCAACCGTACGGAAAAACGTCAGACACGCATGGTGGGGGCCGAAGACGCGGACGGCGCTCAAGAACTCGATGAACGGCCATTCCACCAGGAGAAAGTGAACCGGGTGCCGACAAAGGCGCTGTTGAAGCCGCCAAAGAATCCGACTTCCGTGATTGCGGATCCGAACGAGGAAGACGATCTCTACTGAGGCAAGCGGCGTTGGCTGGAACATGCAATGAACAAAAGCTTCGGGAATCGGTGTGTGTGTGTGTGTGTGTGTGTGTATGCATCCTTGTGTGACCTCACGCAGCCATTGTATATCTCCATGCTCTCTCTCGTTTTGAATAGGGGCACGAGTTAGCTGTATCGTATCCATGTACTCCCCTTCCGTCATTCTCCTTTTTTTTTTTACTACCCCTGCTTGGATGCCACCAACACACACACGTGTGTGTATGTGTGTGTGCGTGTGGAGCGGGAGATGTTGACTGTTGCGCCTCCCTGCGTCTCTCTGACCATTACCGCAGCCAACGCTTCAGCAGCAGCAGCAGCAGCGCTCATACCGCTCCGCGCATGCACATGCGTGGATAGACGCATAAAGAGAGAAGGAGCCGTAGTTGAGCATGTGCGTATCAAAAAAAGGGCAAAAAAGGATGTACTCTCTCGTTGCAGTTTTTGAGCATCGAATACACAACGCCCACGCTTTTTAATGCGCATGAAAGGGCACAACAACTTGTCAACGCTACGTCATAATATATCCTTTCTCTTTTTTGTGGTTTCCTCGGTATGTGAAAGGGCCTCCTCCCTCCCTCCCCCCTTTCTCCCCTCCTCAATACAGCCCTGTAGGCGTCGTGTGGTCTTGGCCTGCGTAGATGCGAGGCGGCTTTCATCCGATACAATTGTGTGCGTGTGTAATGAGGATGAGAGTGGTGGTGGGGGAGGGGGTGTCGTTGGTGGATCCTGGCAGCTTGGTCATCTTCGTTCTCGTTATATTCTCTCCCTCCTACAGTCTCCTTTCCTTTGGGGTTCGATTTCCTCTCATATTACCTCCTCTCTTTCGTCTCCCCGTCATTCCTTCGCTTTGCTTTTTCACCTCTTTGACTACTTTTCAGCGCTCGTGCCTCCTGTCGTTTCCAGCTTCTCAGTTTCTGTTCTGCCCGCAGCCCCGCACACCACAACTGTCACCAACACCACCGCCGCTGAAATCCTTCCCGTTGTGTCTGTGTGTGTGTGTGTGTGTGTGTGTGTGTGTGTGTGTGTGTGTCTGTGTGTGTGTGTGAGTGTATTTGAGTGTGTGTGTGTGTGTGTGTGTGTGTCTGTGTGTGTGTGTGTGAGTGTATTTGAGTGTGTGTGTGTGTGTGTGTGTGTGTGTGTGTGTGTGTGTGTGTGTGTGTGTGTGTGTGTGTGTGTGTGTGTGTGTGTGTGTGTGTGTGTGTGTGTGTGTCTGTGTGTGTGTGTGAGTGTATTTGAGTGTGTGTGTGTGTGTGTGTGTGTGTGTGTGTGTCTGTGTGTCTGTGTGTGTCTGTGTGTGTGTGTGAGTGTATTTGAGTGTGTGTGTGTGTGTGTGTGTGGGTGGGTGGTGTGTGTGTGTGTGTGTGTGTGTGTGTGTGTGTGTGTGTGTGTGTGTGTGTGTGTGTGTGTGTGTGTCTGTGTGTGTCTGTGTGTGTGTGTGTGTGTGTGTGTGTGGGTGGGTGTGTGTGTGTGTGTGTGTGTGTGTGTGTGTGTGTGTGTGTGTGTCTGTGTGTGTGTGTGAGTGTATTTGAGTGTGTGTGTGTGTGTGTGTGTGTGTGTCTGTGTGTGTGTGTGTGAGTGTATTTGAGTGTGTGTGTGTGTGTGTGTGTGTGTGTCTGTGTGTGTGTGTGAGTGTATTTGAGTGTATGTTCGTCTTTTACTGCCCGTTTGGCTCTCTGTTTAGGGCCGTCTCTCTCATCATCATCATCCCCCTGTTCCGGGGCACCTCTTCTCTCATTTTTCTTTTGAGTCTTTGTGTATCCCCTCATTCCTCTTTTTCCCCGGCACGGGTGGGAAGCCGAGCAGCCTCTATCCCAGTCCATGCTGAACCACTTCCGGCGGTGGCAGCGTCGGGGCACCTAGGGTGTGAGGAGGCCAGTGCGACGCTTTCCTACGGATGTCGATGCAGCCCGCGGCCGTGAGCACGCTTGCGGCATCCGTGCGATGGGCAAGGCGCCGGCGTGAATCCAACGGTTGTCAGCCACCGCTGACTGTTGTTTGGGAGGGCAAAGTGCCACCCTGAGAAGGACGTCACGTGGTAACCGGCATAGTGGAAGCGGCCTTGAACCCCGCGAGGCGGGGAAAGGGTAAAGTTGGGGTCAGGAGCTGTGCACAGATGGCTGGGTTGGCGCACTGCCGTGATGAGTATCTGCGACTGCGCCTCGCCGAGCGATGGGTGCCTGCAAGAGACCCGGTAGAGTGGACCCTAGTTCATGTTCTATGGCGCAGAAAGGAACATGTAAAAACACATATATAAAAAAGTGAGGGTGTTCCGCGCGTTTGCATGGGCACGTGCAGACACATCTACAGAAAAGTTGTAGGCATGCGGGTGCACCACATCATCGTGTGATTCCCCGTTTTAATTTATGCAGGGGTGGGGTCGGTATTGGCGCGCATAGCGCCGTCCTTCCCCCCTCCGGCCTCCTCATCGCTCCATCATTCGGCCCCTTTTCCGGTCTTCCACCTCCCTTTTTCTCCTTCCTTCTCTGCGTCTTTTACTGCCCGTTTGGCTCTCTGTTTAGGGCCGTCTCTCTCATCATCATCATCCCCCTGTTCCGGGGCACCTCTTCTCTCATTTTTCTTTTGAGTCTTTGTGTATCCCCTCATTCCTCTTTTTCCCCGGCACGGGTGGGAAGCCGAGCAGCCTCTATCCCAGTCCATGCTGAACCACTTCCGGCGGTGGCAGCGTCGGGGCACCTAGGGTGTGAGGAGGCCAGTGCGACGCTTTCCTACGGATGTCGATGCAGCCCGCGGCCGTGAGCACGCTTGCGGCATCCGTGCGATGGGCAAGGCGCCGGCGTGAATCCAACGGTTGTCAGCCACCGCTGACTGTTGTTTGGGAGGGCAAAGTGCCACCCTGAGAAGGACGTCACGTGGTAACCGGCATAGTGGAAGCGGCCTTGAACCCCGCGAGGCGGGGAAAGGGTAAAGTTGGGGTCAGGAGCTGTGCACAGATGGCTGGGTTGGCGCACTGCCGTGATGAGTATCTGCGACTGCGCCTCGCCGAGCGATGGGTGCCTGCAAGAGACCCGGTAGAGTGGACCCTAGCTCCTGTTGTAGGACCTATGAATCGGCATCTAGAGAGAAAATCAAAGTCAAAACAGTGATATTGCTCGCTCTTTTCCAGTTCTATTTTAGTCTTCCTTCGCCGCCATGTCGTCATATCTTCTCACTCCGATGCTCACTCAAGTGCGCTCCCTTCTTATTCTTTTCTCTACCCCCTCCCTCGTGTCTTTCGTTTTCGGCTTTTGGCGTCCAGAGGGGAGGAAAGGCTACCAGCTGTGTCTAGTGAGAACTTCACGCGCGCATCCCCCTCCAACTCTGCTGGATCGCTCATGTGCCATCCCCTTCCTTCCCTCCACTCCATCGCCCTCTCGGGCCGCTGAATTTTTTTGGGGGGCGTCATACGTTTTTTTTTTTTCGTCGATGGGAGCGTTTCATTCAGACTTTTCTCATGTCGTCTTGGTCCCCATCGTGGTTCTCTGTCTACCGCAATAGTGTTCATGTGTATGTGTGCACACTTTCGTGTCCCTGTTTCGCTTTGGACGACAGGCCCCATACATCAATCGCAATGCTTTTTTATTTTATTTCGGGTCGTCTTTGTTGACCACTCATATCCCCCGCTATCTCCTCAGCTCTGAATCACCTTCCTCGGTCCCCATCCCCATCCCGCATCGCTCAAATTGGACCCCGGCGTCAACAGGCACCTTTTTTTTTCTGTCTGCTACCCTGTGTGTGTGTGTGTGTGGGTGGGTGGGTGGGTGTGTGTGTGGGTGGGTGGGTGGGTGTGTGTGTGGGTGGGTGTGGGTGTCTGTTTGACAAGATACGTGTTCCATGCAGCCATGAACGCTGGTTGCGCACAGCGAAGGGACATAAGAAACAGGCAAGCAGCCGCATATGCACCTTTGTCACATGAAAGAGCGGAGGAGAGGTGCGGTGGTGCAGTCGCAGGCGGGTTCCAAAAAAAAGGAGACGGAGGGACAGTGATTGGTCGAGAAAGGAAGAAGGGAAAAGTAATCATCCCTTCTTCTGTGTGCTCTCGAGACGACACCTTCGCTCCTCCCTCCCCCTCTGGTGAGCGCCAAGATTAATGTGTCTGTAACTGTTCGACACAGGCTCCCTGCTATGTTTGCGCGCCTGTGTAGGGGGTGGTGGGAGGGTGACATCGCCTTTCTCTGGCCCAACTCCTGCGTGATTCCAGGAGCTCTTCCACCACTCCCATACTTTCTTTGAGCTCATGCGGTACACGTATGCATCAACTCCGTTTGCTTCCCTTTAACGCTTTCACCGTTACTTTTCTCTCCGTCGCCGCTCATCCTCCATGTATGCACATACACACACACACACACTAACATGCACCCGTGCTGTGTGCGCTTCTTTCCCTTGGGCCGATGATTCGTGCCTCCCTCTCGCCTAACGCCGCTTCCCTCCTGTGCGCTCTATTGCCTTTCTCCTGCCCTTCTGACAGAACGGGCAACGGCAGGCGGGTGCACACATCTACGCAGACGCACCCGAGAGAAACACTTCCATTGCCTACTCCGACTCTGCCAGCCAGCCCCCCCCCCCTCTCTCTTCTCCTGTCTGCCTTGCTTTCGTCGCCTGAGCTCCGTGCCATCGAGCACATACACACGCACAGGCACCCACACACGCAGCGCCTTCCTGGAAAGGAAGATTGTACAGGAGCGTTAAGTAATCGAAGCGCAAATATAGAGAGAACTTGGGAATAGGTGAAAGTGAAGAGCGACATCCTGCACATCCTCGTAAGCCTCACTGTTCGTGTGTCTCTCCTCCTCTCAGGCCCTGTAAGGGAGGGATTCCCCCGGTGTCTTTGACTCTGCAGATACAAACTTCGCAGCACGCACAAGCGCAGCCGCGAGGGGGAAAAAAAACGGTAGAGGAAGAACTCTTCGACGACTCGAACTGTGTGCCTGCGTGCGTGTGCGCGTCCGGCCTTCGTTTTGCTGTGTCCTGCGGTGCTCTTTGGCTGGTGGATTCTCTTTTTTTCTTTTTGCGCCGAGTGCCAGGCTGAGCGGATCCCATCTTACTAGGAAGTGCGGCCTTTCTTTGTATGTCATTTTCGGGCCCCCTGCTTCCCTTATCCATTATTCAGCATCACATCCCTCCCACACCCCTCTTCCCCTCTCCCATCATCTACGTGGGGGGGGGGGACTGCTCAATCTGAGGTGTTCCTCTGATCTCTGCTTGAGCGGCCTTTTCTCTGTCTACCCCCTCTCTTTCTCTGTGTGTCGATAAACATTCGTATAAATAAGTATACACGCCGGTACACACATACGTATGTCTACGCCTTCTCCTTTTTCATTGCGCTCTCTCTCTCTCTTCCCATCCCCTTTTGGTCGAGCACTGGGTTCCCCTTCTTGTTCACGTACATACATACACGGCTACGGGC
This sequence comes from Leishmania tarentolae, assembly GCA_033953505.1. Taxonomy (NCBI): domain Eukaryota; phylum Euglenozoa; class Kinetoplastea; order Trypanosomatida; family Trypanosomatidae; genus Leishmania; species Leishmania tarentolae. The sequence goes on from CP119850.1 coordinate 528,357, forward strand.
CTACATATACACGTCTCTGTGCGATTCGCTGCCTCTGTTGGACTTTGCTGTCGTCTCTCGGACGGCTCTTTCCATGTACCTTGTTACCCTCTCTCTCTCTCTCTTGTCTCTGTACCTTTACGGATTTCATTCGGTGCTCCCCCACCAACACGCCTCCTCACCGGTGGCATCATCCTGAACTTCTATACGAAACCTTCCGTACGGCCAGCTCGGGTTTTTCCTCTTCTTTCTTTGACCCCTCCCCCCCCCCTCCCCGTGTGTGGTGGCGCGTGCATGCGTGTGTACATCTAATTGTTTTGTTTGGTTCTTTACCGGTCTCCCTTTTGTCTGCTTTACCGCGTCTTCTCCCCTCCCTTGTCATGAACGACGACGACCCATCTGTGGTCTCGTCGAGCGCAGCATTCGCTGGTGGTGCCGGGTTGCCGTGTGTGTGTAAGACCAGCGAAGTGCTGCACACATCATTGCCTTCGCCAATGTTGTTGAATGGAAACCTGCCCCAAGCAAGGGACATCTCACAGGATGGAGGATGCGCAAAGCGTGCTTTCACAGCCGTTTCCACGGCGGGGGTGCCCGTCGCCAGCACAGCGCCACAGTCCACCACTGCTCAAAGCAGCGGCAGAGACGACAGTGTTGTGCTGAGCAGAAATGAAGATGGCAGAGGTGAGGTCGATATAGCTTTCGTAAACGCGTCGTTGAAGCCCCTTGCGCAGGCCCCATCGGAAGGTGAACTGGAAAAGTGTGACGGCAACAAAGCAGTCTCTGACATGCCCTTCCGCGGTCGTGATACGTGGACTCCCCAAACTACAATGGAACCACCTCAACGAGATAGTGGCATCCTGTGCGTAGCCGAAGTTCTTCACTTATCCCCTACACCCGGTGCAGACAAGGGCAACCTTCATTGTGCAATGGCATCAGCATCCCCGCTGCATGGGCACCTCGTGACGAACAAAGCGGCCGCGGCGGCAACTGCTGCCCATGTGCGTGAGCCACCGGCGATTCCTCCTCTATCACCAGAAGTCGCATGCGATCCATGTGATCATATGGACAGCCCTCTGCGTTCACGCCGTGAGGGCCACTTCTACGCTAGCATGGAGTCGCCGGGTCTGGGCGGAAGCGGTGGTCTGCAGACCTTATCTGCTGCGTCGTCAGCGTATTCAGTGCCACACTCCACCGCCGAGACGCAATGGCGCAACACCAGCGAGACTTCGGAGCTGGACTTTCACGAGATACCGTTGCCTGTCATGGACACAGCAACAGACCACTTAGCCGCCGTATCGTCAGTGTTTTGTGGCGATGCTTCGCCAGTGGCCATCAAGGCGGGAACTGGCGAACCTGTGCGAACAGCCAACACAGGCGCAGACGTGTGGTCGTCTATTTCTGTATCAGCCCTCATGTCACCTAATCGGCAGCACATCCCTGGCTTTCTGCAATCATCGAAGCCGAGCGGCTGGAGAAGCGAGCTGTCGAGTGACACATCAGCAGTGCGGTCAGAGAGAAACAGCGATTTCTACGGCAACGGAGGCGACGATATCTTGCCTGTCTCCCTCGAAACGGCTGTCACATGGAGCTCTGAGAAACCGATTGACGAGGCCCCCTCGTCCCCGGTGGTATCATTCTCACAGAAGCGGATCGAGTCACTGGACGAGACTACCGGCACTTCTACGTTAGCTCAGGTGACCACGGAAACGGCACTGGCGGCAATGGAGTCCGGCAGTGCTCCCAACCCCGTCAGCACCCATTCCTCACCACGGTTAGTTGACTTGCACCATGCGCGCCAACGCAGGGCGCCTATCCGCAGGGTGTGTGTGTCTTGCCGAGAGATGGCCCCATCACTGCATTCGCCAATGTCGATTCGCCCAGGCGGTGTGGTTGTGGCAAGCACCCACCTAGGGGTATCCGTTCGAAGCCCTCTGGAAACCGTCACTTCTACCATGCGGCCAATGTTCATGAATGGCAGTACCGCGTCACGGTTCACCTCCCCAAGGTCTGACACTGCGTTTCCGCTCTGCGCAACAATCGACACGCTCACCAAATCAGCCAGTGACGAGTCACAGCAGCCCCTCCCGCAATTCCACGACGAGGAGGACGGGGGCAATACAGACCGACCTTCGCTGACACCCACCTCAACTGCCGTCACGCTAGCCGTGCAGCACCTGTCGAGCTCTATTGAAGCAGCGCGGCGCAAGAGCACTGTTAACGACTTTGTCACCCCATCCCGACAGCAGGGGCAACAGCAGCCTTTTCGACAATCTACGCATGAGGAAGAAAGCACCACTGAGAACGGATCCTCAAAGTCGATTTCTGCTCCACCGCAACAGAATTTCTTCAACTTTACCGTGACCTCAGCCACCTCCTTCTGTGTCGACAACGCTGCCACCGTGTGCGACCTGCGCAGCAAGACTGCTGAGTCTAGTAGTCCGCACGGCAGCACCATCTCCATGCGGCAAAGCTCAACGCTCTCGGAGAACCAAATCCTGCAGACGCTTGCCCATGGTATGGCGCTAGGTGGTGTATTGACAAGTGCGTGGAAAGCAGCGCAGGACAACTCCACGCCCGCATCGCTCAAGCTGTGTACGAGTGACCCAGGGAATCGGCACCTAACGGGCAAGCCCGTAGCACCACAGAATCCTCTGCCCCCACCATGGCACTCAGTCGCCTCAGATAGAAGGAACGCCGACCGCGGCACGCAACGCAGCCCCATGAGCTTTATCACATACCCGAGCGACTCCTCGCCGATGCCACCACACATGCACAGATCGGATATGTCACTATACCTGGGCAGCCACACTCAAACTCCGCGATCACAGGGCAAGAGCCCGACGGCAGGGCTTGTCGCGCCCCCGACGCGCTTCTCGGAGCTGCAGATGCAGCGAGGAAAGCTGCGTAAGATGAACCCTACAAGACCTGCAGGAACCCCGGCAACAAGTGAAGCCGACAGACACAGAGAGATTGGCAGTCAGTCACCTGCACATGACTCCCCCGCTGTCATCCTTTCCAGCCCCAGCAGGCGGCACAGGAGGCTGCCAAACCCTGACTACTGGTGCGCAGCAGCTGAAGAGCCTCTGAGGGACGCCGGTGGCTCCCGCGCCACAGCCCTGCCTACTATGCTGTGCTCTGCCCTTTATGCCGAGCGCTCGCTCTGCACGCCAGTGCGAGGATACAGCCTTACGCAGCGTTCGAGTGCGCCAAGCGTAGCGTCTTTGGTGCTTTCCCAGGGGCCGTTTGGCAGGGAAGGGGTCATCTTCTCTGCAAGCAGCACCCCGAACGTGGTAGGCTGCGTAGAGGCTGGTGTGACAGCGTGGCTGCCCGTGGTAAGCAGTGGCATAGCAGAAAGGCAACTCAGCGATGGCCGAGCAGTACTGCGTCGGCCTAATGACAGCAACACCACCCACTACCACATGCCCAGCAATGACGTCTTCAGCATCGTCGACAGCGGCGTCGCCGTCGGGGCGCCGATGGAAGTATTTCGCGAGGAGCGGTTTACTTTCCTACAGTCGGTGCAGGACGTCGGTGGTCTCGCTGCCCAGACGGAGACGGGTATCTTTCTCGGCAACGCAGATGCTGTGCAGTGCTTACTGGGCGAGGAAATAACCGAGCCGGCGGCAATGGACACTGCGACGGTGCCACAGCCGACGCCCATGCCATCTGCTGCACCCACGCCTCTCCCCACAGTCGGATTTGTGTCAGGATGGGTGCAGCGCACTCCTGCTGGCGGCGGGTCGACGGCGTTTTCCCTCAACACTGCATGCACAGCCGCCCCCTCACCGGCGAGGAAAACCGAGGTATCACCGGGAAACTCCAGCGAGCTACACGATGGGGCCTGTGAACGCATATCGGCACAGCGGATGGCCGCAGAGCCGATTCGTGTCGTCAACGATAAGGTTACCATGGCATCGTTAACGCCTATGGTTGGGGCTTCGCCTGTGTGTCGGTCACCACCACCGGCGCCGGCGACGTTGCCCCGCCCTGCACTGACGCGGAAGACCTCCTATCCGATGCCTAGGTTCGAGGTTACGTCGGCCTCGGAACTACGTCACACATCCTTCCTACCTTGCACCTCCACTTCTTGGGCCATAGGCGACGCCAGCGATTTGGAGGCAGCCACGGCGACGCCCCCGCTTTCAGAGATGGTGAGATTGAAAGACAACGTCAACAGACAGCCTCGGGTCTCTAAGGGGTGCGTGTTTCAGCCCGTGTTGCCGCTTGCTAAAGAAGAAAATGCGGCCACGTCTCTGAGCGACGAACGAGGGACACCAAAGACGATGTGCTCCACGCCTGAGGAGCAACTGCGAGATGAGTCAGTGGCCGCGACGAATAAACAGCAGCTGCGGCGGGCACCGGCAGTCGCGCGTGTCGGGGTACTGTTCAGAGCTACTGGAACCGATACCTGCTCCACTTCGTTGCAACGCGAAAGCGGCGAGTCGGGCATGCACTTCGATGAGCAGTCCCTCAAGTGCAGCTCACCATCTGGGCTCTTACCTCGAGGGCAGCAGAACACACCTCAGCTGCAGAGGTGTTCCTCAGCTTCTACGCAGCCCTCCCTCTACCGCGTCCATAACAAGGACGATCAAAGCGACTACCACATTGCTGACTGCAATCGAAGCAGACGCGCTGGTGTCATCCGGGGCTCTTTGCGTGGGCCATCGAGCGGCTTTGTCGAACTCACAGCGGGTGTGGACAGCAGTGATGGTGACGGGCACAACCAGAGTTGTCGTGCCCAGAGGGAGCCGCTCTTCCACCAGCGCGGCACTCTCACAGGCAGAAGGGATCCGTGTTGCAAGAAGGGGGGGAAAGAGGGTGGTGACACAGGATCACCTCTCCGCATCCCCATTCCACGCTTTCAGCGCTATTGCGACGTCGAGGCGCTTCTGGAGGAATCGGAGCGGGCCATGAACAGGGCGGCGGTTCCCATCATCTCGTTGCTTGGCTGCGGCGGGTCATCGTCGAAAGAGGAGGACCACTCGTTGGACCTGCTCGGAAATGCCCAGGTGTCGAGTGTAATGTCTTTGGCGACGCCAGCGCCCACATCTTTGAACACCGGCATGGGCATAGGCCTCGTGTCGCCTCTGACGCTAGCGTCGGCGTCCGTCCCGCCAGTGTCTAGCCCCCCGGGGACGATGTCGTCTTTCCCCTTCAGTGCGCCGAGTGAACGGTGAGACAGTATGAGAACACAGACGAACTCAAAGTCAAGGTCATACGGCCAGAAGCTCGCTCATTCTCTATGCGCACCTCTCCTAGTGCGCATGTCATTGCCTTAGGTCGAAGTTGGTGCAGGCGCACAAGCATGAATCTCTCCCTCCTCGCATATGGCCTCGATGTATACAGTGGTTGTGTGAATGACCTTCCAGGTGAGGTGAGGTGCAATATATCGATATCTGTATGTATATGCACATATAGATGCGCGCATGATGTATGTCGTTGTGGTCTCGTTTTTTTTTTCTGTTGGTTTGGCCTCGTTCCCTGGGGAACCTTTTTTCCCGCTTATGTTTCCACGCTATATCGTGGATACGGGTCGCTATCCGTGGACACGGAGACGTGTGTGTCTCTCCTCTCCCCCTCCCCCTCCCCCTCTTCCCCCAGCGAGCAGTTTCTCGTGCATCTCCTCTGTTGTGTGTGTGTGTGTGTGTGCGCGCGCTATTCTGCTTCTTCCTTCTCTCTTCCACTCCACCGCGGCAGCTCCGCCAGCCCTTTCCCGTCTTTACACTTGTTCTTTCGCTGTTCTGTGTTCCCTTGCTCTGGTCTAGCAAAGCTAATGTCCGAATTTCCTTGCCTGGATACTCAGGGTTGTAAGTCCACGCGCCTTTATCGTGCTGAAGCGGCATACGCGTTCGCCATAGAAAAGGGCGGCTAAGGCGGGGGCGCTCGGTACACATCAGCGCTATACGGAGGAAGAAAATGTGGAAAGGGAGAGACCACTGCCAATACATCTACAGCGCGCCAGCAAAACGCTTCCCTCAGGGGTCCACTGTGCCCATTCACAATGGGACTCTGTAGCATCTCTCCCGCACTTTATGGCGGAAGGTACATCGCCGACGCCATGAGGCGCAAGGCACCTTTCAGTACCCATCAGTCAGTGTAGGTGTACTCAGGGGAGAGTCGTATGGGTTTGAGAGTGTGTGTGTGTGTGTGTGTGTGTGTGTGTGTGTGTGTGTGTGTGTGTGTCGGTGGGTGTTGACACGTCATTACCTCAGCGCAGCCGTTTGCTCGTATTCTCTCTGCCCACCAGTAGCACTCTCCTCTCGCTCCTTCCCTTTCTTGGCATTTTTGTGTTTTTTCTGTCTCCCCATCGCCCCTGTTGGAGACGCGCATCTCTGCTCTCGCACTTTCACAGACTTACTGCCACAAGCGGCCCTGTGGTATGTGCCTGTAAGCGCTTGCTTTCAACGCCCCGCGTCACATCTCTGCTGCCAACTCACACATGGAAAAGTACAGGGCCCTCGGCCTCACAACCTGCTGTGTCGCCTTCATCTCCTATCTGCTGCTCTCCTTCTCGGCCGTCGAGAACGTTATCCGCTGCATCCAGGCCGCAGTTGGTGTTTTACATCATGGCAGCCGTTCCGTTGTACGCAGTACAGACTCCCTCGAAGGTCCTCCTGCCAGGCTTCGTGAGAAAGGCGGCTCCCATCTTCTTTGTGGTGATGCATGGCTTCTTGGCCCACAGCGGCGCGATGAACTCCTTTGTTGTCATGCTGCGCAACGCCATCGACGCGCACAACCGTGCCGTGCTGGAATCGAATGACCAGACCTCAGCGGCGCTGCCGTTTCACATCACCGCGCTCGACGCGCGCAATCATGGTCTGTCGCCACACACTTCGACACACAGCATCGAGAACCTTGTGGAGGATCTCAGCTATTACCTGGCCCACGACTTTCCACGCACAGTTTCTCGTGTGTCAGAGGCGTGGATGTCGGACGGCAGCAATAACCACTGTGGTGGCGGGGCTCGTCCTTGCGTTGTAGCCATTGGTCACAGCATGGGTAGCATTACGTGGACGCAATACCTCATGGACCGGTACTTCCCCTCTCCAGCGAGGAACGAAAATGTTCAAGGGTCGGAATCACCGCCAACTGCAGCGGCATCGCCATCAAACAATGTCTCGTGTGCTCCGCAATCTTCCCTTGATGTGAAGGGGCTTGTGAGTCTTGACTTACCGCCTATTGTGCGCTCAAACAGGACAGCGAAGCTGACCAATGAACTCATCGATATCATGGAGCATATGAAAGCTGTGAATCTGAGCGCCATCTCTGACCTTCGCAGTGGGCAAGAGGAGTTCTACCGCTGTGGAATGCACGACATTCGCGTGCGGGGGCTGTGTACAACGAACTTGGCGCTGCAGCCCGACCCCAACGACCCCACGCGGCGCGTTGCTCGCTGGAAATGCAACGTGCCTGTGCTGGAGGCCTCCATCCGCTCTGGTCAGATTTTCTTGCCCGACTCGTACTACAAGCCAGCCGCAGAGGGAAAGGGGTCGGGTGGTGCACATGCTTCAGAGGAGCACAAGCAGAATCCGCATCAGCTAGCGCTGGAGTATCCCTCAGTCGGCATGATTCCAGTGTTGTCGGTACTCGGAGCTGCCAGTCCAGTGGGTGGCGACCCGCAATACCAACAGCTATGGGAGCGCTACGCCATCGATCTGCGGCAACACTCCATTCCACATGCAACGCACACGGTGTACTTCGACAAGCCCCACGAAACTATAGAGCTAGTAACGAATTTCTTGAAAGAGATTCATGTAGATCAGCCTCTGTGAGTGTGTGTGTGTGTGTGTTTGTGTGTGTGTGCCCATGGTTGTCTGGTGGTCGCCATCGAAGATTGCGGGGTGCTTCTGTTTGATGGGAAAAAGAGAGTCACTCACTCCTTTCCCCGGTCCCGCTTCCCCTGCACATCCTGCCGAGGGTGGTCGCAGTGATAGGCCGATGGACAAGGAAAATGTAATGGGCGCCGATGCCTCTGCGTTTGTCCTGAGAAGATGCTTCCCTGACGCCCATTGTTGCTGCGTCTCCCTCTGTCTGCGCCCAATATGTGGGCGTGCAACACGTTCTGTGGTACCGTGGTTTCTTGTCGTCTTTACATCTCTCCTACCCACCCCCTACTTGTCTCCTCACTCGCGCCTCCCGGTGCACAGCAGCCCAGTCCACCTTCGCTGCAGACTCTTATTTTGTTGTGCTCCGGTTTCCTATCTGTGACCACTATCACAGAAAGGCCAGTCGCCAACACCCGAGCAGAATGTTATCCGGAAAGAACGTCTCGAGCATTGCCTCATATCTCCAGTGCCAGTGATGCTGAGAGGACAAATGCGCCATCCAGGGCGCCGCAGTGAACATGAGCTCGAGCAGCAGCAGAAGCCCAAGCATCGCGCACGTACATGGCCACCTATGCACATATGGCACCTTTCTACCTTTTGGCTCCCCTCCGTCCTCTGTGTTCACCTTCGACCTTTCTGGCTGCTCATGATATACAGCATGTGTACACACACGCACGCACGCACGCACGTACAGTATTAACTTCGGAAAGTGGGCACATAATACATACATCAGCAGAGCAACACCCCTAGGCGAACACGGACTGGCTGGACCCCTCCATCAGCCGTGTTTTATCCCTTACGTCTGTCCTCGGCATAGGCGTGTGTGGGAGCACCTTCACTGGCTATACTGCAGCTCTTTGTACAAGAGCTTCTTCATTTTCCCGCCTCGCCTCCTTAATTGTTTTTGGTCTCTCTCTCTCGCTGTGTAGACGTTTGCGTTAGTGGCCACCATATGAGGACAGGCATCGATATAACACAATGGACACAGCAGCCACCAATCTGAGCGCTCACGCGAAACCTTGGGCACCAAATGGGCCGGGGCCACAGCAATCGCAGTTGCAGCACCCTCGCAACCACAGCAGCCAGTACATCCAGGACAACGGCGTGAGCAGCGGACAAGGAGCCAGCATGCAGCGTGGCATGCGTGCGAGAGGGAGTATGAACAACGAATCTGCCAACAACATGATGCTGTCTGGGCAACACCATCACGAGTATGGGAGTCTGAACGGGATTCCGCACAGCATGCAACCACAACAGCTGCAGCAGCCCAAACTGAGCTCGACGGCGGCAAAGCTCTTCGTAGGTCAGCTCCCGTTTGAATGCACCGAGGAGCGCCTGCGCAACTTATTCAGCGCATACGGCAATGTGGAGCACATTCACATCTTGCGCGACAATAGCAACCGTAGTCGCGGTGCCGCCTTCATTACCCTCTCCACCGTGCAGGAAGCGGATACAGCCATCTTTACTCTGCACAACCGCTACCGCATGCTTACGAACCGCGCCATTCAAGTCAGCTACGCCAAGAACAGCCCGAACATATCCCCCTTCGGCACGCACAGCGCGGTGGAGGTGCATCAGTCGAATCCAACGAACCCGCTGCCAGATGTTGCTGGCCTCGTCACACAAGCAGCTCGCCTGTTCTGACGTGGTTAAAAGGAAAGCGAAAGCATCGCTCCAGTGATGAGAAAGATGAAGGTGAAAACGTCCAGTAGAATAAAGCAGCATGCTGTGGATTTGTGTGTGTGTGTGTGTAGTGGGTGGGTGGGTGGGTATGGGTACTTGTTGGCCGCTTTATCGACGAGATAGCGAATACGCGTCTCGTGGTGACCGCCTTGGCTCTCTCTCTCCCTCCCTCCCTAGCTCTCTTGTTAGCGCATTTCCTTCGCCGTGCCCACACTATGTGACTTCTCTGGCCCCCCCCCAGCTCACCTAAATAGCACCGCCACGCACAGAGATGCACACACCCATGTTCATGAAACTTGATGCAGCTACATAGAACGCATTTAAGTAAACTGAACATGGGCGTGTAGGTAGTCTGTGCGCGCGTGTCTTCGCTTCCGTTGTTGATTTCGCTCGCATGCTTTGGCTGCTGGACGGTAAGTGCGCCCCCCCCCCTCCCTTTCGGAACCCCCTTCCTTCGTCCTTTCCCTATTTTGCTTCGTTGTTTGTGCTCTGGTTCTCCACGTGGTCACGTCGACCCATCCGCCCTTCTCCAGAACACGAAATAAGAAAGAAAAATGATCAAAGCACCGTGCCTTTCTGGCAAAGGAAGTCTGGAAACAGAAGGAGAGGCAGAGAGAAGCGCACGCTACGGCGTGCGCGTAACAAGAGAGAACAACTCGGGGCGTGTCGTTGCATCGTGGCACGAGTGTTGTGAGCGTGTACGCTTGAGCACAGGCTTGCTCGCCTTGCTTGAGTGCAGAATGCATCGCCTTTTTCCGTGAAAATGGTACACGCACCAGGTGATCATGGGTGTCACATCACAGGTGTATTTAATGAGCTTCCTTCTCTTGATGCCGAGATGCAAGCGCACGCATGCATCCGCGTCGCTGTCCCCCCTTCCCGCCCTCAGTTTCCACACACTCATGTGTTTTTCCCCATTTATTTCCTCTTCGTCGTCGCCGCCCCCTCCCTCCCCCCTCCCCTCCCCATGTCCTTCCCTACGCATGTGCGGCACGAAAACACCATACCAGTCGCAGTATCACTGATCCGTCACTAATTATCATCGCCACTATCCGGTGCAGCAGCAGCAGCAGCAGGAACCGGCTCTTGTAAAGTACGGGAGAAAATCGTCAAGCAGGAGAGGAAGGGTCAAGCGACACAGGATCCGAGGGACGCAGCTGCTCTGTGCGGCACCGGTCCGCTCAGCATTTTTCCGGGCTCTGTTTTATTACGATTCTCAGCAGAGAGCGCACCTCTCTCTCTCTCTCTTACTCTCTTTATTTATGCGTCTGTGATTGAAACAGCCATCACACAAACCTGTACATCTTCAGTGCAGCGCAGCGCAGAGAAAGAGAGGAAGCCCTTCAGCTCGGCACACGCTCAGAAGCACTTTCCTCTTCGCTTCGCGGTCGCCGGCACAGCCTGGCGTATGCATGCGAATAGGGCTTCCGCTTTGTTGTTTCTTTGGTGCCTTCTTTTGGTTGCGCCCTCTGTCTCATCTCCTCACATATGCGATTCCTGGTAAAGGCGGCCACCACCTCTGCTGTCACGCTTGGCGTAGGGGCAGCAGCGTTACTGTACTCCCAGAGTACTCCAGACCGAGGCGCGACATCGGGGTCGACTGATGCAACAAAGGAGCTCTCAGCGAAAGAGTTCAATGGACTGCAGAACCCAAGGCGGCTGAAAGAGGCGCTGGCACCGTCGCACTTGCCGTGGACCCATCATGCACAGAAAGGCAGGTACACAAATCTTCGCGAGCTGGCAACGCAGGTTGTGCACGAAAATGCAGCCGCGTCGCCGCCTGGAGAACGAGCGTACACAGTCTCATCGTCTGATGTGAAGCTCATCTTCTACCGTCTCCTCGGCTGCCCGTACTGTGCTAAGGTAGAGGCTGTGCTGCAGTACCACGATGTTCCCTATGAAGAAGTACACGTTGATCCGCTGAGCGGGAAAGGACTGCCAGATCGTCGCTACCAGCTTGCTCCGCAGTTGTACTTCTCCCCCTTGGTACAGCGCAGAAGCGGCAGCGCCGAGGCAGCAGCCACGGCGAGCAATGGGGTGTACTTGGTGGATTCTGCGGAGATTGTGTCACAGCTTTCCGTGCCTCTGAAGTATGCGGCGGACATCGTCAATCCGCACATCAGCGCAACCCGAGACTGGATCACGAACCATTTCCATGGCGCCTCCTTTGCCATCACGAACAGCTCCTTCCGCGATGCCTACGCGACGTATACGTATGTCACACCGAGCAGCTACCACAACTTCTTCTACCATGTCGCTGGCAGTGCCGCACTGTCGGTGCTCTCGCGGTACAAGATTCAGCCAAGGCTTATTGCTAAGATGGAGCGCGCTAACGGCCCGGTCGCCGCTGCACCGACAGAGGCCACAGCATGTATGGACTCGAATGGAGTGTGGATGCTGTCGGAGGCATCACGCAAGGCACTCACGGCGACAATGCAATTGGGCGCGGTGGAGGAGTGGTTGCAGGCTGAGCTGGACACATTTCTACAACGTCGCCCGAATGGCAAGGTGTTTCACGGAGGCAACAGCCCTGACCTGGCAGACGTGGAGATGTATGGGGTGACGCGAGTGATAGATCAGCATCCACGGCTCGGTGCTGTGGTGCGCGGGGGTGCCTTTGGCGAATGGCAGACCGCAATGCGGGAGAAGCTGAAAGCAAATACAGGATCGGTGTACGCCTAAAGTTAAGCAGAGGTGAGATGCATCTGTGCGCGCGAGTGTTTGGAGGACTGACGTGTTTGCTGTGCGTAGGGGACTCGGGGATGGAAGTGCGCTCCGCTCCCTCGCCCCTTGTCGCACCTTCGCAGTGCACACGGTGCACTTTGCTCTGTCTCGGAAGCGCAGAGCACTCCCCTCTCCTCCTTTCCTTTGTGAGTTGGAGCACACGCATATTCATCACATAGATCTCAGCTTCGTGTCGTTTTCAGTGGGGTATCCTGTGTGCCTGACTGTAACACATAATGGCACCCATGCAGTCTCCACCACCACCATCACCACGTTCACAAAACACTATCGTTCGTTCTCTGCACCTGTCCGTCCTCTTCCTCTCTTTTGGCTTACTGTGGATGCTGCCACGGCACGCACGGGAGCCAAGCCTGCTCACCCTGGCGCCCCTGTGCTTGCAGTCGCCTGTGTGCACGCGAAGGAGGTTGAGGAGGAGAAAGGCATTCATGAGTCTTGGATGCACGCACAGACGCATACGCACCTTCATCATTCTCCAACACTCGAAAAAAGAAAAGGTGGAACCGAGAACCAGAGCATCAGATTCCTTTCTTTTCCGAACGCACAGGTGGCTGCGCGCTCTCCTCTTCATGATCTCTGTGTTGGTGCGTCATCGGCGAATGCCCGTAGAGTGTGGTGTTTGCCGTTGATCAGGGCGCCCCCTCCTTTCCTCCTGCCCACCTCCCTCTTTGCTCATCCGCTCCCAGCGGCTTCAGTGCTTCCAACAGACACGGAGCACGGAAAGGGGGTGCGCCTGATAGGCCTTTTGTCAACTCTCGTGCCCCCTCCCCCTCGAGAGATCCCGTCCCCCTGACCCATCGACTTTTCTTTCCTTCTCTTCACATGTTTGTGTGGGCGATGGCTTTCCTCCGAAGTGCTCTCCACACCACACCACACCACACCACCCCCTTCTAGCCCCTCTGCTTGCCTCCACCCGCACACGTACACACGCTTTGCCTCCCACATCCGCTTTCAACAGCGCAGCGTTTGTCGAGGTTTGAACAAGGGGGCACGGCCAGAAGATACATATATATATATATATATATATATATATATGCATATGTATATATGTGCTTATAGTTCAGCGCCCACCCATCATACACGCACACACGCACCGTCTTCCAATGCATCGCTTTCTTGTGTCCCGCTCCTTCCCGAACGTCACCCTCATCCGACGTGCTTCAGCAGGCACGCAGGCAAGGACTGCGGCTGCCACCACCACCTCCGCGGCTGGTGCCGCTGCTGCTGCACAGTCTACGGTAGCTGCCTACAACTTTCCCAAGGATGTACTGCGCAATCGCGTGTGGCAGACACACCAAGCAGGGCGGCACGTTACCGTGTACGCCGACTCGGGCCGCATTGCATGGATTGTCATGAACCGTGCCGAGTCGAGCGCCAACGCGTTGGGCGAGGAGTTTGTGACGAATATGAATACCGCGCTGGACATTGTGGAGTCTCTCGTCGCGAAAGGTGACGCCCAATTTGCCATCCTGGCGAGCGCCAAGTCGACGTTCTGTGTTGGTGCGGACATTACGCAGATGTACACGGTGACAGATCCGGCGGTGGCGGTGCGGGTGCCGTCCATTGGGCACACGCTCTTCAATCGCATTGAAGAAGAGAAGTTCCCCATAGTCGCCGCTATCAACGGCCTCGCCCTAGGCGGCGGCTTTGAGATGTCGCTCGCGTGTCATCAGCGGCTACTGGCCTCTACTGCGAAGGTGGGCTTCCCAGAGTGTCTTATTGGTCTTCTACCGGGCGGCGGTGGAACGGTGAGGACGCAGCGGTTATGCGGGCTTACAAAGACGGTGCAGTGGATCATGACCTCGAAGCAGATCAAGCCAAAGGAAGCAAAGTCGTCCGGCGCGTGTGACGTTATCATCCCCGCCGAAGACCGGTGGACTGGTGAGCACCGCTTTTACGAGGGTGTGCGCAAGTGGGCTGGACAGCACCTGTCCGACAAGCCCGCTCGCCCGTCGAAGCGCAAGAGCATCTCTCTGATGGATTGGGTGCTGGAACGCACCACCTTCGGCCGCCGCAAGGTTGCCGACGAGACGATCAAGACGCTGAACAAGAAGACAAAAGGCAAGTACATTGCGCAGTACAAGGCGCTGGAGTGCATCATGTACTCCGCCACGCACAGCAACCAGCAGGGCTTTGATAAGGAGTGCCGTGGCTTCGCTGAGCTGCTGTGCAGCCCAGAGGCGAAGAACCAGATGTCCCTGTACTTTCTGCAAGAAGGCATGAAGAAGAGCACAGAGAAGACGGGCGTACCGAAGGATAAGACGATGCCTGTGAACCGTGTTGGCGTGATTGGCGCTGGTGTGATGGGAGCCGGCATTGTGCACTATTTCGCCAAGAACAGCATCCCGGTAGCGGTGAAGGACTTGACAGACGAGTCCGTGACGAAGGGTATCACCAGTGTCCGTTCCGAGTTCGAGGGGGCCGTTCGCCGCCACCGCATGGCAACAGAAGAGCTGGAAGCAAAGATGGCCCTGGTGACGGGCGGCACCACCAACGAAGTGTTTCGCGGTGCAGACGTTATCGTCGAGGCCGCTGTGGAGGTAATGGATACCAAGAAGAAGGTAATTCAGCAGTTGGAGAATGAAGGCATCCTCACCTCCAAGAACCTCTTTGCCACGAACACGTCCTCGTTGAGCTTGACCGAGATGCAGACGGTGTCCAAGTATCCGCACAACATCGTCGGCATGCACTTCTTCAACCCTGTGTCGAAGATGCCGTTGATCGAGGTCATCAAAGGCAAGAAAACTTCGGCCGAAGCCGCAGCCGCCATCTTCAACCTCGCTCTCAAGACAGGAAAGATTCCAATCATCGTGAACGATGGCCCTGGATTTCTGGTGAACCGTATCCTCGGTGTATACATGGCAGAGGCCGGGCGGATGGTGGAGGATGAGCGGTGCCACCCAGCATGTGTTGATGAGGCTATCCTCGCCTTTGGCATGCCGATGGGCCCCTTCCGTCTCTTGGATGAGGTTGGCCTCGACGTCGCCTGTCACGTGGGGCCGGTGCTCACAAACGGCCTCAAGAGCGACCGCTTCAGTGTCACCACAGCAGTCTCCCGGATGCTTGAGGACGGACACCTCGGCCGCAAGAACAAGAAGGGCTTCTACACCTACACCGCAGAAGGGAAGGAAGCGGGGCTGAACAACGCGGCCCTTCAGAAGTATATCGGCGGGGAGCTGAGCGCCTCCATCTCAGAGACGGAAATTGTGGACCGCTGCGTCTTGCTTATGGTGAACGAAGCAGCCCGCATTCTTGATGAGGGGATCGTGATGTCGTCTGAAGATGTTGACACAGGGATGGTGTGGGGCACAGGCTTCCCGCCGTTCCGTGGTGGGTTGCTGCAGTACGCCGATCACCGCGGCATCGCCAACGTTGTTGCGGCGCTGGAGCAACTGCAACGCAAGACGAAGAAGGATCACTTTGCCCCCACTGAGTCACTGAAAAAGATGGCCATCGAAGGCAAGCGGTTCTTCCCGACTCGCCCATACGTGCCGTACCAGGAGCGACACGGATACCCTAAGGTGACGTACTAGACGCTGTTCAACCCTCATGGGAGCAGTGCTGATAAGCAGAGGGTGTGCTTACAGCATGCTCTTAGGCTCTTTCGCTTCGATTATGGTGTCACACGTGGGTATCTCTTCGCCTCCCCCCGCGCACCCCCGGAAGAGCCCTCCCTTTACCCCTCTCCCCCACTGCCGCTTACGGAGGAGAACGCAAAACGGAAAAAAGGATCACAAACCCCTTCATGTGTGTGTGTGTGTGTGTGTGTGTCGACTTCTTTCCCATTATGTCTTCCGGAGACAAAGGATGCTACTGAGAGGAAAGTGCAACGGTGTGTTTGTGGGGGGAGAGAAGGGCACGTGCTCACTGTGCGCGTGTTGACTTCCCATCCTATTCTCGTCTTCCTTCTCTTTCTTTTGAGGGTTGGCTTTGGTCGCCTAGACGATGAGGCAGGTGATGGCATGGACAGTGGCGCTCGGGAGAAGAAGCACATCTAAAAAAAAAGGAAGAACGGAGGGCAGAGAGGCGCACCCACGCAATGCTGATAAAGCGGTTGGCTGTGCTTTCTTGGGTGAGGCGGGCACAAATCTCTTCTTGCAGATATTGGCGAGCGTAAATTCTGTGCTGGCGCACGTGTATATGTCTGTGGATGAGCATTGGAATAGAGGAATGTATCTATCGTCCGCATGTACGCAGAGAAGTTCTGTAGAGAAAAAAGTCCGTGCGGCATATTAGCAGTGGCGCCTCTCTGTGTGCAGGCCCAGCAACGCATGAGCAGCAGGGAAGAGAGAGGAAGAAGAAAAGCATCTCTTGAATCTCCTTTTCTTCTTCGTCCTCTTCGCTTCACGTGTCGCTCTTTCGTTTTGAGGTCCCCCTTTTCAACCCCACCCCCCGCTCTCTAGCCTCCGCTTTCCTTTTTTTTCCCGGTTATCCATGCGCATGTGCTTCGCCGGTGTGGGTAACCTTCTCTCGCCCCCCCCCCACAGCCTTACTATGCATCTCACACACACACGAAGACATACATACGCGTGATGGTGTGTGTGTGTGTGTGTGTGTGTGTGTAGTTTTGCAGCGGCAAGCGGTGTTGTGAAGCCCCGAATCCACGAGCTTTGTAGCTCTCCAAATTCCTCGATATCGCCGACACTCCTCCTCTTCCTACCATTCTGTTTTTGTTTTTGTTTTTGCTTATTCCCCGTTCCCCACGCATTTTTCGTGGTGCCGCCATTATCTGTGGATGACTTTGCTCAAGGGAGCAGGTGTGTCGCTTGTCCTTGCTTGATCACACACTGCTGTGGAAGACAGTTGATTGGGAGAGAGGCGCACGTATGTTTCGAAATGGCAGCGTTACACTGGTAGATGTGCGTTCCTCACGTGCCCTCCCTTGTTGTGGTTTACGTTCTCTTCATTTGTGCTTGTGTGGCGTGTACAGCCTCGTTGCTGATTCTTTCGCTCTTTGCTCTCTCTCTCTCTCTATCACCCCTCCCCCTCCATCCTCCTGTGTGTGTGTGTGTGTTTGTACCCATTCCCGTGATGGTAGTGTGGGTGTCGGCATCTTTGGCAACACTAATCTTCGGCAGACGACCAGGCATGGCGATCATAGCAGCTCTTCTTTTTTGTGTTTCTGCGTTTCTGTTCTCGCCCCTGTTTTTCCCGGCCCCCTCCCCCTCCATCCCCTTCTCTGCAAGCGCCTCTGTGAGGGGGTACCCCTTGAACAGCCACCACAAGCATATGTTACACTACAGCCCCCTCATCGCTTTCTTCCGCCTCAAAGCAGCCATGTATGTTTGCGTATGTGTGTATGGAAGAGAGAGCAGAGCACCGCCAAGCCACAGACGGGTAGGTGGGCGAAGAGACAGTCAAAACGAAAAGAGAATCGAGCCCCATTTGAGTGCGGAATCCTTCCTGCGGCCGTCCAGCATCATGTCCCCTCACACACGCAGTCTTTGTGGCATTCTGGCCACAGGGCTCTCCACATTGGCGCCATGGCAGCAGAACCCTCCCACGCTCCACTGTCCACACCCTCACCTTTCCACCATCTGCTCACCTCACCCTTTCACAGATTCCCTTCCTCCCAAGCCGGCGCTACCGGTCACACAGGCCCTTCGTCGCCCCTCCCTCTCCGTTTTTTTTTCTGACACCTGCACAGTGCAGAGGAACTTCAGGCCACCTCTATCCTGTCACTATTCTCTCACCCCCTCCCCCCTCCTCTCTTTCCCCACTGCTCTTGGTTCCCTCGCCCTCCCCCTCCCTGCTATTCTTCCCCACCACCCCAACTCTCTCTTCCTGCGCGCGTGCAAGCGCATGTGCATTCATCTGTAAGCTCCTGGCGCAAGAGAGAGCGACAGGAAGTGCTTACACACACACACACACATACAGATATATACAGTCGTATCGTTATCCAACGCGATCTCGGCTTTTCTTTCTCATTTTTTTCCTTTTCTCATTCTTGTTTGCCTTGCCCTCTCCCGTGGTGGGTACGTGCTTGCACACATGTGCCCGTGGTTTCCTGCGCGTGTCACGGGGTAGCTCGCCCCTCCTGGCTGCGGTGTCGTCCCCCCCCCACCCTTCATTCTTTGCATCGCAGTCCTTTTCTTTGTGGGTCGCACGCAGCTTGCCTTGCCTATGAAATGCGCAGAAGAAAAAGGAAGCGGCGGGCGCTGGGGCAGTCTGTTAAGTCTTCAAAGTGCCGAAGCCGCAGAGCTACTGCTGGTGTCAAGGCACTTGCCGCCGAGCACAAGACCACTGAGGAGGTGCAGCTCTCCTCCCCACACCTCCCTACACCCCACCCCAACCCACCCAACTCCCATTCTAACTCGCTCGTGTCGACGCGGCAATGTAAATTCCATGTGGAGGTAAAGTCTTGACGTGTGTTGCGTCGAACAACGCTGGTGGAGGAGGTACTCAGCGCAGAGCCAGAACCTTCGCGCGCTTCGACGAGGCAATGACGCTTCCGATGCGTCGCAGATAGAGAGGGAAGATGATCAGTTGGTGGCAAGTTGAAGCCCGTTGCCGACTCAGCACGGACATCTCAGGGGAGAGTTGGTCCGGCGCTGCGGTTGGAGGGCTTTCGCTTCGGCACTGGTTCTGGAAGACGTGTCATTAATACGCATGCACTCGGCGTCGGCTTGCAACATCATGCTGATTACGGAACGCACCACTGCGATTTCTACACAGTCGCATGCAAACAGTATTACAGATGGCTTGAGTGCCTCTTTCCGGGGAAAAGGTAGCGGAGGAGACCTCGTAACCTGCTGACGATGGCGTCACCAACATGAAATCATTACTGTGGAACGCAAACAAAGTAAAATAATAATAATAATAACGATAGCAATATAGCTGTGTGGGCGGTCTTTCCATGTGTTCAATACCTCATTGTTAGCGACTGTACTCGTGTTGCCATGTGATGCGCGAACGTGGTAACGGGAACGGCGACAACCCATCGACGTGAGCACCTCCACGGCTCGGCCTTCTCCTTTTTGGCACAGTATTTGGGCATTTTCGCAGCGAGTGAGTGCGCAAGAGGTACACATGAGAGACCAGAAACGCCTGATAGTGCGTCTGGGGGGAGGGAGCGGCTGGACGGGTGTCACAACACCGCTGGGGCAATCGTTGGATGTGAGGCAGTGGTGTCCCTTTGGTAAACCGCCGCTCTCTCTCCCTCGTCCTCTGCCTCTTGGTTCGGACGAGTTGGGGAAGCAGGCGCCACTGTCGTCTCAGCAGACCTTGGCAGCAGCACAGGCCTTTTCCGCCTCAATCCTTTCCTGCCATCGCCAAGGTGGCGAAGGTCCTCGATGCGTTCATTGGCCAATACACGGTTGGATACTTCGCCAGCACATGGCCGCCGACTCAGGTGAAAAAAGGGGGGCACCGCCGACAAGCAGACAGGAAAGTTCACTGGAGCTCAACGTGCGCTTGTCAAGCGCAAGTCCGGTTGACTGACGTGGGGAAAGGCGCTTCTCCGCACGATCCTGTCAGAGACCGCCACGCATCCGACGCGGCTACACTTACCCGTGCGCGGGCGTCAAGCACAGCGGATATTTTTTTTTTTCGGTGACGTTGGAGCCAACCCTTCTCCCGTTCTTCTCTACGTTCAATATGGGGTCTTTCACGAGCACAGACAGCGTTATCTAGGCAACGTGGCTTTTTTGCTCAAATGAAAGTGAGTCGACGTGTGGCCGAGGTACTATTACGTGATGGCTGCCACTCGTCTCACAGTTGCCACGACGCCGCTGCTGCGTACGTACTGTTTGTGAAAGCATACGGTCTTTTCATGCCGGCGCCGCGTCACTGCTGTGGCTACTCGTACCCCCTCGCGGACAACGATACAGTGACACTTGGTAGATCAGCTGGCGCCTCGGTAGACGCTTATGCTGCCGGAGACGGCAACAATGGCTGAGGAAGTCGCTGAGAGTGACTGGCAGGAATCCGAAAACTTTCACACCGCCTGCTCTTTTGCCAAGTTTCAGACAACGCTGGCGCTTACAGGGTAGATGGACGCAAAGCTTGTAGTGAACAGTGTGAATCGAGCGACTGAAGAGTCCTCGTGGGACGCTGCCAGCTACAGAGATGTCGCAGCAGTGCATTGAAACGGAGCTGAAGTGACATCGTCTGAAGAATGTGCAATGAATATGGAAGAAGGAGTGCGAAGATTATTGCAAGCACGTGTCGGTCTCGATTTACCACCTCGGCATTGGAGCGGTTCCAGCAGGACTCGAGGTCCGAGTCATGTACTACTGCGCAGCGGCAAATAACACCGTCTTCGTGCGTTGCAGTGGCAGCCCTGTAGTGGCAAGACGTGAAGCCAAGGCGAATGCGTAGAATGCGGCTGGCGGACGTATCCGCAGTAGCTTGCTATGCAACGACTGGAGGGATGGGCAAAACGCTGTCGAGACTCACGCTGCGCTCTCATGATAGGGAAGTTCTCGAGGCCGGCCATAAGGATGAAAAGATTGAAGTCTTGGCGAATGAGAGAGCACTCTCAGCGCGAAGGAGTTCGCAGAAGTCGACTAAGACAGAAGCGACACCAACCCACACGCTGTGGTCCATTCGAGCGGTTATTCACTGACCATTGGGCAAGCCGCGCTGGCGCCAGGATCGTGCTCCGCCCCACTGTTTCAGCGCGGCTACCCCACACAACGCTGGTCGTGGTGCCGCTGTCGATTTCGGCATAGTGGATGGAGAAGACTCACGAGTCCTACGCAAACACGTCCTGCATTCTCTTCTATGGTATCAAGCAGGCACAGTACACGAGGTAAGAGACGCTGTCAACCCACCTGCGCCAGGAGGGGTCTGGGCTGCAGTTTTGACTGGCGTGTGCGGCCGATGAAGCAAACAATGCCGCGTGTGCGAAGGCTGCATCGCATCGCTGACCAACGTTTATGTCATCAGTGCTCTTTGCGGTCGTGCAATGGTACGCCAGCTATGTGATGCAGCCGGTAGCAAGGGGGGACGTGAGGAAACCTGGAGGCACCGGTAGAGAAGTGGAAACGACGCATATTTGCGACTGCACAGTGCCGCCACTATCGAAACATAGTCAGAGAAAGGCTTGTGGCAATCGAAAAGGCAGTGGCCGTGGCCACGCTCAACGAGGTAGCGAAGCAAAGCTACAGGTACCCTCTCCCGTGAGCGACATCACCACCTCCTCAAACACGTGGACTCTCGAGCTCAGCTCTGCCGATGGTGGGGCAGTATTCTGCGGCTTCACCCTCTCCGCATCCTTAGCGTTTGTCAATTCAGGGATGGAGGCGCCTGTGAGATCTGCTGACTGCCACACGCATCTGCCAAGCACCGTCGCCGCCAGTGACATGTTTCTCGACCGTATGTAGGAGCTGCTGAAGTTCTATTGCGCGCCGATAACTCCCCTACCCGTGTGACAGGACGCTGTCACGCAGTTCCGACTCCTTGATGATCAAGGCTAGCCGAGCGACACGTCAGCCTTTCTGGCACCCTTGTACCACGCTGCCAAGTGGTACGCGCTCCCTGACTCCACACACCGCGAGGTGGTGCGCCGTGTGCTGCTTCCGCCTCTGTGGGGGGTGATGGCGGGGCATTCGGTCAATATGAAGGAGCGCCACGCCAATGCGGCCGTGTGGCCAACACAACGGGCCGTTCCGTGCTGTGCATTACCGATCTACTCCTCCGACGCGTTGCGCTGGACGAGCGGCACAAGTGGCAGCACCACACGTCTTATCCGCCTGCTAAGTGGTGAGTGCCGCTGGGCCGTAACGGAGGACCCCCGCTCAACAGCAGGACGGGGTCGCTAGGGTTTGGCATTGCGCTTTGTCAGGATGCACAGCGCGGTGCGGCCGCTTAATCGACCTCCATGCCGCTGCGCACCCGTTGGCCATGAATCTCTAAATACGCATCGCGTGTGTCAGCGTCCGGCACGGTTGGTCATCCTTTAGCCGTCTCAGTGAATCTGGGGTCTTCGCTCCCTACGGGTGCGTCGTCACACCAACACCCTTCCCGGTATTGGAGGCAAAGGAAGTCGCATTTTGGTTTGTGCTCTCCGCGCATGCAGCGCGGCCTCTGCAGTGCCTCGGGGACAAGTGTAACGAAGATTTACTTCGAATACCGGCAATGGACGCATCCGTATGGCCTTCAACTCGGTTTTCCATGCCTGTCGGAGAGCCCTTTTGAATTACTTGCTCTCACCATGCTGGGACATGAGCGCAGTGAGCAGGTGAGCCGTGAGTTTGAGCTGGTCTCTGCACGCTATTAAGTTCATTCTGCGGCCCTCACGTCGGCCGAGATGCGCCTGCAGGGCCGTGTCACTCTCGTTATCATGAGCATTACAGCGCGTCTGCATCTCCAAAGGTATCCTGACATCATAAATGGGATACGTCATGCAGTGTGTGCAGGAGTTGTGCCGGCTGTGCTAGCGCCCTTCAAGAGTGGGCAACGACAAACTGCTACGCGGAGGCGTCGAGGCGGACACGTTGCGAGGGGCCAGGCTCCTGAGCGATAATACCGTCTTCGACGGCAGCAGCGCACAAGCCTGATCTTCTCAGCGACTCAAGTGTAAAAGAGGAAACGAGGCGTGACGCTGGCCAAGCTGGCATATGTGACGACACCACTGTCGCAGTGCAGCCTGGCCACTGACACGCACGGAAGTGCTGACTCTGCTAAAGTGCGTCCACGTGTGTTGCAAGGAATGCGTGCTTGGCGTCACTAACGCAAACTGAGAAGTGGCAGGCCGCGTGAGCATCAGCTGCCCGTACTGCCGGAATCGGAAGTCGATGCTGGTGGAAAAATGCGTTGTGACGGTTGATACAACGGTGCCAGTGGAAGCAGCAGCGTAGACGAGGTATGATGATTACTGCTGCAGAATGGAAACTGCGCACTCAGGCAACAAGGGGGTAGATGTGGTGCTGGCACGCATCTCAGCGACAGCAATCGGATGATGGCGTTCCGCTGTCCTCAAGCATCTCGCTTTTCTGAAACTGGCGCACGATGCAGTGGAAGCGCAGGGCTACAGCGCCGCACATGGCGTGCGGCGCGTCATTGCTGGTGCAGCGGCAACGCGCGATGCAGCCACCCAGTGGTGACTCGGTACTGTCACGACGCCGGCCTCAGCTTGACCTTCGTTAACTGCGTCATTTTCTTTGGGCAACACCTCAACCCCGCCATCACACAGAAGGCCATCGAGCGCGTGCACCACTTCCTCTCCCCACACACACACACACATCGGCAAGGAGTTCGTCTCCCGACAGTCTTCCCGGCTGTGCGAGAAAGTAGCGCGAGAACCGCAAATCCAGTCTTCAGCAACAGTACCTGGCACTGGCGCAATAAAGTCTCATGTCTTGCAGAGGCGCACGCAGTTGGGCTGCATCACACCAGTGAAGGCGTTGCTGCCTCCCGAGTATCATGTGCCTCTGCAGCCTGCGCGGTGGGCCGGGTGCATATTCGTGTGTACTTGATTCTGCCGTGTCTCTTAGCTCTGCATCCATCTCCTTTGAATTCAGCTAAGTTCCACATTGCCGAACACATCACCTCAAGTTATTTGCTACTCGCTTCATGACCACAAGTATGTGGCCTAAAGCACGGTTTCTGATGTAACTTTTGTTTTGCAGCAAAATCCTCCCAGTAGTGCAGTTCACATCATCCCTCTCCTCTCTTCGAACCTCCCTCACTCCCCCCCCCCTCTCTTGCCCCCTCAGATGGCGTGCACCACGTTCATACACAACACACATGTGTGCACACAATATATGGAATACTTTACGAAGCCGGCAGTCTCAATACTTTGCAAATCGACAACTCAATGGGCTCGTGGGCTTCACGCACGCACTACGGTGACGGTACAGATCCAGTTGGTGCCCCAGAGAACGCCGCGTTCGGGCCCTGCTGCTCAACGGCGTCCGATGTGGCAGGCAAGCGCCTTGCGCAGGACGAGCTTACTGACCTACGGAGATTAACGCAGTGCACCCGGCATCAAGCAGAAGACCCTTTGTCATGTCTGCACGCTCCCAAGCGTCCGCAACAAAGTCGTAGCAAGTACTACAGCAATGCGCGCAGCCGCCAGTCTGACCGTGCCGTAGCGTCATTGCACCAGTCAGGCTTGAGACAACCTCGGAAAGATTCTTCCGAAGGCTCGAGACTTTCTGTGCACACGGTGGCGCACCGGCCCATCCGTCACCGCAGTGTCAACCACCAGAGCACCCGGCTGGATCACAAACAAACATCGAGGCCAGGCACGATGGTACAGCGTCCCCGCCAGCGTTGGACCGACAGCCCTTGCACAGGTCAGAACAGCAGCTATGCTTCACGCGCCTCCATTGGCTACTTTCCGCTCCTAGCTTTGGACGTGCAACACACTTCACATGACGACAGCGACGCGGGGTACGGATTTTCCATTGTGTAGAGCCCACCATGGGCAACGGCCAAGCCAACCTCCACCTGCCCGCGCATCCCGCAAGCACCGCGGTCAAGTTTATTCAAACATACAGCACGACCAAGACTCCTATGAGTCAAGCTTTTTTGTGCTTTGGCCTGCCTCAGTGAAGGGGCCACCTCTGCACCAAAGCCCTTTTGATCTTTCGATTTTAACACCGCAGCCACCAACGCCTAGGCTGCAGGGCTATTTTGCCCGCGCGCCGCCGTTTCCCAGCTCGGCGTACTGCCTCATCGTGCCCACAATGAAAATGAGCGCCAGCATGCGCAAACGCATGGATCGCTTCATCTTGCCTATTCAATCATTTTTTGCACCGTCTAATTTTATAGGTGGGGTTCCCGGTGCCCCCGGGATCCAAACCCGGCCGACCCTGGGCCCCGGGGGGAAAGGGCCAACCCTAGACCCCGCAGGAACACCCCACCCGGCGCCCCAGCCCTACCCCCCCCCCCAAAAGGGAAGGGCGGCCAGCCACCACCCCCGGTGAACCCCAAGGCTAACCCCCGCGCCAAGAAAGCGGCCGCCACCCGCCCCCAAGGGGAAAGCAATTCCCCCAGGGCCCACGACGCCAACCCCCCACCACCACCTTTACGATGACAGCGTTTTTCCCCGCTGGCCTGACCCAAACTAAAAGACACCTATTCACACCACAGAACACCATTCCACTTTATTTAAGGTACTGAAGAACAAAAGCGACGCCCACTGTCGCGAGCAACAGCCTCTTATACGTTCCGACCCCTTCTTTGACAGTTATCTTCATTCAATGCCGGTTATTCATCACCAAGGAACGTCCTTTACCAATTTCCCTCACCACCAATACGTACGCTCTCAAAACACGTAGCGCTTCTCTATCAACAACCCCACCATACCGTGTTTCTCCCACATGTTCCTTTTTTTTGGGGGAGCCCAAGACATCAGTACTTTCCTCTATCTCTACAGTGCACCATCTCATTTAGTACAAGTTAACATCACCAGCAAGTACTATTTCTGCCCTTAGACAAACTACACCTCACTACTCCCTCTGCTTGTCACTGCTTCCCCTCACCAAGTGTCACCTACTCTAGACTATACAGCTCGGCTTCTACATTTCTTTAATGATAAAGCAAGCTGACATATAGTGTCATTGGGCATCTTCACACTCCTTTCTTTAATACCACTAGCAACCACTCTTTCAGAAATTCTGTCACTGAAGCACGTCGATATCTCGCTCTCTTCTTCTCCATTTTTAGATATCTCTTCCAAGACACTGAAAACACCTCACCGGGCGCGGCATCTCAGGAGTCAGTGCACACTCTGTGTCTGTGGGAAGCCGAGAAGCACCCTTCTCCCAGCCAAGGCTGAGCCACTTCTGGTGGTGGCAGCGTCACGACACCTACGCTGTGTGGGGGTCGGTGGGACGCATTGCCACGGATGCCAGTGCAGCCGGTGGCCGTGGGTATGCTTGTGCCATCCGTGCGATGGGCAAGGTCTCGGTGTGAGCCCAACGCACCTCACCCACCCATCTCTGGTGCCTACTGGCGGGGACAGGCAGGGGCCACGTACAGACGACGCGGCGGGCATGGCTGTGCTAGGTGTCAATGGCTGCGTTGCACGACGCGATGGGTGCCTGTGACACAGGCCCCATAGAGTGGTGCTCAGCTCGTCTTGTATAGCACAATATATATATATATATATATATATATATATATATATATATATATATATATATATATATATATATATATATATATTGAACAAGGGAAATGGAAGGAAATATAGATATTTTTTCTGCTTGACAACCTCTGGCACCTGGGATAAGTCAGGATCGTGTGTGTAGTGGTTGAGACTCTCATTGTATAACGTGTTTCTGTTTGGTTATCTTTGTACATGCCGATAATGTCATGTGTGTATTGTGTTTGACGGTAGCATTCTTTCCGCGTATTCTGATGATTTTCTTCAGGTGTTACTGCTGCAGTTCAGAGGCATCAATGCAGCGAGTAATTTCAGGGAATAGGGGAGTCGGAAAAAAAAAAAAACGAACATTTCCGAAATGAAGAAAGTGCAAGCAGTGCAATCAGTCCTCTATCTGCGGAGCTGTGCTTGTGAAAGCTGCGCTGCAAAGATTTGTACTTTTCCCCTGTGGAACACACACTTCTTTGGATGCTCTGCGAAAACCTATTTGCCGCAACTGTTTCCTTTACCTCTCTTGCGTGAGTGTCTGTGCTAGTAGAGGTACCCTGACACAACTGGTCTCTGCTTCGATTATCGACGCTTGTTTCCGAGTATATCTGCTAGCACGTCCGCTGATCTTTTTCACTTACCCATACATACATACATGTATATATATATATATATATATATATATATGTGTGTGTGTGTGTGTGTGTGTGTGTGTACAAACAACAAAAGAAAATATCGATGCATTGGGATTAAGGTGGTTAGCCGGCTGTAATTAATTTCTTTATGTTTTCACAGTGGTTTTTTCTTGCGAGACGTGCAAGTGATTATTTTTAGCGTCCTCTGTCGTTTTTCTGGACTTTTCAATGCATACGTGACATCCTCAACGTGAGCCAACGTGTTTGTGTTTTCCTTCGTGGCTCCTTTCAATATTCCCTTTGCTTTTTTTTTCAGCTTACGATTAGCTTCGTGCGGCAGAACAAGAGAAGTTCGCTGTCACACATCTGCTCAACCAAAAGCCATAGGCCGACGGTAAAGCCACTGTCAGGAAGCTCTTTTTTTTCTTGTATTTATCTGGTAGGACGGATGCATCCACTTGTTTCTTTGCTTGTAGCTCTCTATCGAGAAAGTCGATCAGGGCCGCCAAATCGGGTGATTTCTGCAGCAGCTGCTTAATGCGCTGAAGTGAGCCTGTGGAGTTCACTGATTAGCAAAGCCTATTCTCCGGTGTTATAAAACACAGTAAAAGTCAGCTGTGGAGAGCCTTTCTCGTTTGCACAGCACACCTTGAGGAAAGTGTAGCCGCTAGGGCTGTGTGCACACAGAAAAGCAGAATTCAGCGAAAGGGGTCTTACTGATGTTTTTGCGCATTTCAAATATCATCCAATCGACAAATAGCATTGTGTCTCCTATTCACGTGGAGTTTGTACGCTTTTTCTTTTGCACCAGCTCCACGTCGTCTGATAAAAATAAAATAAAATAAAAAATGACTTCCCCTTTGCCTTGTGCGACTCCTGGCCAGCAAGGAAAAGCCTGCTGTGATTCATTGCCCCAAGCTTCAGTAATTGCCTTGGCTTCACCTACACGACCCTGTAAATCGCTTTGGTTTTCTGTTTTCTTTTCACTTCCTGGATTTCCCTCACGAAGATGCCTTTATCGACAATAAGCACTCGGAATATTTCTGTTCATAAGTCCCCTCACCTGTCTCCACGATGGCCGCTACTCAAATCTTTGCGAATATTTCCAAAGTCGAAAAATGTGCTGCGTTGTTTCCAAAGACGGTTGCTGCATGTGAGGAGATGTTCAAGGCAGCAAAGCATCGCGCAGAGGAGTCGCTCGGCAGGATATACAGCATCGCGGCTGCCGACCGCACCTTCCAAAACACTGCCAAGCCCATTGATATTGCGTCGACTGAGCTGAGTGTGTCGGCCGGTCTGCTGCACGTCATCGCGAGCGTGTCTCAGAGCAAGGAGGTGCGTGACGAGGCAACCAAGCTCTTCATGGAGCTGAATACGTTTTCTATCGACAATTTCGAGTCCAACCGCAAGCTGTACTCTGCGCTGAAGGAGGTGCGTGCCGCACCCACGTATGAGGCCGTGTACGTGAGCGGGAAGGCACCGCGTGAGTACACGTACTGGATGGAGGAGCAGCTTGCTGATTACCGCCGCAAGGGTATGGATCTGCCGGAGGAAGAGTTCCAGAAGGTTGTGCAGCTGCAAAAGGATCTCGCGTCGCTGTGCACGGTGTTTCAGCAGAACATCAGCGAAGACAAGACTGAGGTGCATTTAACAGCAGATGCACTGAGGGGAGTGCCGGAGAGCGTGCTGTCGTCACTGAAGTGCACGGAGGCCGGCGAGTACACGCTGAAGATGGACTACCCGACCTACTTCGCCGTGATGAAGAACTGCGAGGTGGCATCAACGCGCCAAGCCATGTTGAACGCCTTCATAAATCGCGCCTACCCCGTGAACGACAAAGTACTGAAGGGTATTATCGAAAAGCGCCACCAACTGGCAGTCATCCTCGGCTACCCATCCTTCGCGCACCTGTTCATCTCGGACAAGATGGCGAAGACGCCGGAGACAGCGCAGGCATTTGTGGACGACTTGATTCCTAAACTGCAGAAGAAGTGGGCGACTGAGGTGGAGCTGCTCAAGAATCACCTGCACCCCAGCTGCTCGCTGTCGCCCACGGGAGAAATTCAGCCTTACGACATCCCTTTTATGATCAACCAGATCAAGCAGACGCTGCTGAACGTGAGCGAGACAGAGATTCAGGAGTACTTCCCGATGGACGTGACAGTGAAGGCACTCTTTGACATATACCAGTCCTTCTTTGACCTGACATTCCTGCAGGTAGACAACGGGTCAGAGCTGTGGCACAACGACGTAAAGACGCTGGAGGTGAAGGACAACAAGAGCGGCTGCGTCCTGGGCTATATCATCCTTGATCTCTTCCCTCGTGAAGGCAAGTACTCGCACGCGTGCTGCCACTCTGTGGTGCCGCCTGTACTTCTCAACGAAGATGGAAACGACTTCTCTCCGGCACTCGCCGTTGTCATTGCAAACTTCCCAGAAGCTACGGCCGAACGTCCGGCGCTGTTCTTGCATGACGACGCCAAAACCTTCTTCCATGAGTTTGGCCACGCTATTCATTCTCTGATGGGGAGGACACGTATGGCGAGCTTTGCAGGCACGAATGTGAAGAGGGACTTCGTGGAACTGCCATCCCAGATGCTTGAAGAGTGGCTGTGGGAACCAGAGATTCTGCATAAAATTACCAGTCATTATAAAACGAAGGAGCAGCTGCCACGTGCGTTGATCGACGCCAAGGTGGCATCAAAGAATGCGTTCAGTGGGCAGGACACGCTGCGCCAGATGATTTTTGCGACATATTCGCTTCAGATTTTTGGACTGCCATTCTCAGCGAAGCCAAGTGACGGCCTCGACGCCGCTCAGCTCTTCTACGATGTGCAGCGGCACGTCATGCCCGGTGTGAACTATGAGCAGGACACGCACTTTGAGAGCTCATTCTCACACTTGATGGGTTATGGTGCCGGCTACTATGGGTACATGTGGTCCAAGGTGTTTGCCCTGGAGTTGTTCGAATACATCCGCTCGCACGAGGGTCTTCTTGACCCACAGATGGGCCGCCGCTATGTGGACTGCATCATCGGTGTCGGCGGCAGCCAGGACCCGAACGACATGCTTGTCAAGTTCCTCGGGCGCGAGCCCAACAATGAGGCATTCCTGCGCAACATTGGTATATAGGATGGGGAGAACACACGGTGTTTGCGGGGCGTGTACGACGACAGATGTGTGTAGACGCCGATAGATTCTCTTCCACTCACATCTTCTCTCTCTTTCATTA
Source organism: Leishmania tarentolae (assembly GCA_033953505.1). NCBI lineage: Eukaryota > Euglenozoa > Kinetoplastea > Trypanosomatida > Trypanosomatidae > Leishmania > Leishmania tarentolae. Next base: position 558,501 of record CP119850.1, read on the forward strand.
TGCAAATATTACACATCCGTGGTTATTATTATAGTGATCCTGTTCTGGCTGTGTGAGGTCTCTGGTTGGCAAACTCAGCTGACTATGTAGCAGACGCTGAATAGTGTCTAGGTGCTCTGTGTGGTCCCTCTCTTACTGGTGCGTGGTGGCCAAGTGCTACCGACACCATCCAGCGTACAAGCACACCCATTGTCACTCGCACAAACGCATATACGGCCTCCGTGCCGCTTCTTACCGTCCCTTTCACTCTGCAGTCGCGTCGTTGCATATGGCTTCTTGGTTATATCTGACCATCCTACTCCAGCTTTGTCTCTGATGGTGATGCCGCCTTATACTTCGTGAGGAATGCGCTTGCAGAACATCACGCAAGATATGAATTGGTATAAAGTTCAATTCCAGCTGCTGTAAGATTCTGCCCTCTGTGCTCGAAGTTGGCCACACCCTTTGCTTGTGCCCCTCGAAAACGTTATAATCAATTAAGGTGGTTCGAAAGGCCCCAAGGAAAGCTATTTTACTCTTTTCAGTTATTATATCATGGGACACTCCCAGATAATGAAAACACCTCACCGGGCGCGGCATCTCAGGAGTCAGTGCACACTCTGTGTCTGTGGGAAGCGGAGCAGCCCCCTTCTCCCAGCCAAGGCTGAGCCACTTCTGGTGGTGGCAGCGTCACGACACCTACGCTGTGTGGGGGTCGGTGGGACGCATTGCCACGGATGCCAGTGCAGCCGGTGGCCGCGGGTATGCTTGTGCCATCCGTGCGATGGGCAAGGTCTCGGTGTGAGCCCAACGCACCTCACCCACCCATCTCTGGTGCCTACTGGCGGGGACAGGCAGGGGCCACGTACAGACGACGCGGCGGGCATGGCTGTGCTAGGTGTCAATGGCTGCGTTGCACGACGCGATGGGTGCCTGTGACACAGGCCCCATAGAGTGGTGCTCAGCTCGTCTTGTATAGCACACATGCATGGACAGTTGGTGGCATGAAGGAAAAAGAACACCGATGGCCATTCTTTGGGACATTTCTGTGCGACGGCGTTGTGACCATCTCTTTCGTCCATCGCCCTCCACGCACCCCCGACCTTACCCTTCTTCTGCACAGTATCTCATTCCTCACGCAACCTTCTCTGTCCTCTCTCTCTCTCGTAGTGCCGCTCCGATTGGCTACACATTCGTCGGGTCACGGTGTACCCCGTAATGGTGCATTTGGTGAGCGCCGAAAGCACCCGCTGCCGCTTGCGCACAAACCCAAGCACACGGAACCGCTCGGAAGCATTAAAAGTGAGCTAAAGAGTTGTGACGCAGCACTCACACACACAGGCGCAGTAAATAGTTGCACGTAGTGACCACCGACCATGGAGTTCTCGTCCTCTTCCTCCTCAGATGCAGGGCTGGAAGAAGAGCTGCATCGAAACTTTCTCCGTGAAAGACGAGAGCAACGGGGTATTGTACAAGCATCTTCGTCGGCCGCCCGCGGTGAAGCCATGCACTTCATGATGCCTGATGGTCGATCGATCGAGGTTCGCAAAGGCACCATCTACATTCCCTTGCGTCACATGTACGTTCATGTGCTCCAGGCGCGCCGCTTCCCTGAGAAGTGGTTTGGTGACGGTCGTGTGCCCCTTAGGCGACGCCGTCCACTACCGGCAGATGTGGTGGTCTTACAACGGATAACGGGGGAAGCAGCAGCAGATGGTAGTGATGCCACTGCTGCTCGTTCGGCCATCAGCGTGAGACTGTCGCAGGCGACTGAGAACGACTTTTTCGTCTTCAAGGAAGTGCTGCCTCAGAAAGCTGAAGAAAATTCTGGTGAAGGCGCCGCGCCTCTCGCTAAGAGCACCTCTTTTACGGCACAGAAGCGCCAAAACATCTGGCAGGATCCTCTGATTGACACGCGCTTTCAGCGCATAACTTCCCTGCCTCGCTGGCGATTCTCCGTGGCCCACCCGCGATTCCTTAGAGAGGCTCAGTACGACACCTGGGACGCAGTCGAGCTTGCCCCTCCACTCAACGTGGATGATGTGTGCTGCTACGATGATTCGCTGGGCATCTTGTGGAGCCTATGTGGGCGAGATGGGCGCTTGTGGTACTTGCAATATGACATCAACGCTGCTACTACGACTACGCGCAGTGCTGCCCTCACATCAGTGTGTGTTACCACAGTCGAGGTGGCCATTGCGCAGCGGTGTGTGGGGATGCACTGTCAGCATGAAGGGTCTTCGTCGTACAGCGCAGCTGTCGGTGATGACGAGGCAACAAGCAGGTGCGCATGTCGCTTGCTCGTGATCACCACCTCCCATGCTCTGTGCATCCGCCTCGCGTACACCTGGCGAAACAGGTTCACAGTAGAAGGCGTGCTATCAACACTGAAGCTTGAATCAGTTGTCTCCAAGCCCTTACAGCTGCCGAGTGTCACGTGCTGCTGCCCCGGGAATGCGGAAAAGCCGCCTGATGCATCGCTGCCCTCCTCCTGCGACGCGTCCTTTTGTGTGGGCGCCGGACGAAGTGTGTTTGCGTTCATCTGGCGTAACGGTCAGTGGCACAGAGTACGCCTCGCCTCGTTTGCGGCGACTGACATAACCGCGTTGACTCTCCACAACGTGCCTGGGCATCCCTCGTTGTCTGCCGCTGTCGTTGCTGGCATGCGCAACGGAACGATTCAAGTTGTTACCCCACAGGAGCGGATGCGAAACAAGGCTACCTTCAACCCCACACCTCGACACTATGGATCTGATATTACTTCCATGTACCTAGTACAAGGTCTTGCCTACGGAATCGTCTCTGTAGCTCGCGATGGCGGGGCAAAGCTCTGGGATCTGCGTCACCTTGGGTCTGAAAAAGACCCGGTGTGTACCTTGCTCACCTCGCGCCTTGGCGGTGGTCAGTCAGGAGTGTGTAGTGCGGCCATGGCAGGCCACCTGCTAGCCGTCTCCTCTGTCTCCGCAGGGCTTGTATGCGTGGACGCTCAAACGGGAGCCCAGCTGTTTCACACGGCAAAAAAGCTGTCCCCAGAAACCCGCATTGCATTCGGGTCTCTGAGCAACGTCGATGGCAGCGATGGCTTTGAGCTCTACACATTTAGTCAGTACTACACACAGCGCTTTCACCTTGAGTTGTGAAAGAGAGCGTGTGTGTATGTGAGGGCGAAAAGGGTGACGGCGGCAGCTCAAGTATGGCCCGTGATGGCCAGCGTCGTTCTCTTTCTTTGTTTCTACTGCTACAGTCTACTTTAAGGAGACTACGCGTACTTGAAGGTGATGACCCAATATGCACACACGCACCAAAGACAAGGACGCATGTACTTCCAGAGAGGGAAAGTAAATCGGGCAAACTGCTCTACTGCAGAGCAGGAGCCCATGCTCACATCAACACACCGGCTGGTGTGGCAATGGTGATTACGCTGCTACTCTTGCTTATTGCCGTTGGTGTAGAGTGGATAGTCTCTTTTCTCTCCCTCTACCTTGAACTTTTGAAGATGCGCTCCCAGATGCAGTCCTCTTCGTCTCCGCTCTTCGCACACGCACACGTCATGGCGTGAATCGTACAATGCGCTTTCTTGAGTGTCCTGTCCCCCTACACTGTAGTCCCGGTCGAAAAGAAGCGTAGCTGCGAACAAATCCAAGCGCGCACGGCCGTGTCTGCTCTGATATTTCTGTTGCCGTCTGACGTCCGCATCCCTCTTACGTCCCTTCTTCCCACTCTTCCTTCTCTCCATTCCGATTTCTATATTGGCTGCTCTTTACATTGTCGTGTGCCTGTGCGTCTCTCCACCCGTGATGTCGCATACATATACATACATATACACGCACACACATACACACATATATATACTTCATGTTTCCCCCTTTTGTGTGGAGGTGGACTTGTTTGTGTGAGCATACCGCAGCACCACAGTGACAATGGGGAGCTGTTTAGTCCACCAGTCGATCGTCGTTTCTGAGGCTGTGTCCACGACGTCGAAGAGCTCAGCACACACAACACTATTAACACCTGTACCCAAGCAAACGCCACGCGCTTCCTTAGAAAATGCATTGTCGACCTTTAACTGTGATGCGCCGTTTTCTGGCTACAACTTCCATGTCTGGTCGCACATGCAGCAGCAGAATAAACAGTGCATGCAAGATCGAGTGAATGGCGTACCATGTGCACAGAGATCATCGTCCATCGCTATTCTTCAGCGCATTAGTCTTGAGCGGCTGTCCATGTCTGCGGAGGTATCCTTGCTGGATGACCTGCTGGCGAAACCAAATGATGTGGGATCAGCAGCGGGAGCTTCAGGAAACGGGTTTCGCATTGGATGCAAGGGACGACGGCTGAGCAGAATCTTGAACGATGTCTACTCCAAGTTCAACAATGTCACGCCCCGCCACGAAGGCGAAGCCAATGAGTACTATCTCAAGCGCATCTTTTCCCTGGTCGACTCAGAGGGAAAAGGGAAAGTGTCGAGCGTTCAGGCAGCAAACTTGCTGTTCAAGGATGCGAGTCATGCCTCTATCGAAATGATGATGGCCGCGGCCGATCAGGACAAGGATGGTTACCTGAGCGAACGCGAATTTGTCTCTTTCTTAATTCACATCGAAAGAGAGAGAGACCTCTTGCAGTCAGACTGCACTGAATCGAAGCTGGCCAAGCTGAGCTCTACCAGTGAGAGCGACAACGCGGGTCTTGGCTCCCTCGCTGGCGTCTCCACTCAACACACCCCGCAGAAAGGCGCCCATCGCCTGAAGTCCCTCAGAGGTGTCCGTATGCGTTGGATCGAGGTGACGAACCTGTGTAGCCAGTCGAGCAGGACCAAGTGCATCGCCATCTCGCCAGACGGAAACCTGTACGCTGTGTCGCACCGATACGACAATGTCGCGCACGTGTATATGATAAGCAACGGTGCCGAGGTCCGTCGGCTTGTGGGTCACCAAGGGTCGCTGCTAGGCATCATCTTCTCTTCCGATCGAAAGCACGTTGTGACAGCAGCACGCGACAACCTCATGGTCTTGTGGGATCACACGATCGGACTGGAGTGCCACTTTTCCGAGCACCCTGGAATCGTCACGGCAGTTGCAGTCAGTTTTGACGGCAAGTTTGTCTTCAGCGGGTGTCAGGATAATCTTGTTCGAAAATTCACTGTCTCCAAAGCTAAGATACGCGCAGTGTTGCCAAACATCCCGTGTGAAGCCCGTGGAGTCATTGTAGCGCTCGCGACGCAGAACACCAAGAATGACCTCATCGCATTCTCACGTAGTTGTGACCAGTGCGCTTACATCGCCAATGCCTATAATCTGCAGCCCATTGGGCAGCTTAGTGGGCATGACTCTCTGGTGTGGAAAGTCTCTTTCAATGCGGATGACAGCCTGCTCTTCACCTGCTGTGAGCGGAAGATCATTCTGTGGGATGGGGCGTGCTCTCCCGTGCGAATCTTCATTAGCTCCGCGGTTGCCACTTCCGCATCGTCTGTAGATGGCGTGTTGTGGACAACCGCTGTGTTTGCGTCACGGGAGCACTGCGGCTTACTTTTCTGTTTCAACTCACTCGGACAAATGCACGTGCTGAATGGCAGTGGTGCAGGTGCGCCTGAAAGGATCATCGATCTCCAGATGCGCTCCAGTGTGTACGCGGCGTCCACCTTCGCAGGCAGCACCATGGTGTGTGGCGACAACTACGGCAACGTATACCGCGTCCGTCTTACTTAAACGTATGTGGTATTAGGGTTGGACAAGGGAAAGTGATATCATGTTTCTCTTACATTCCCACGTACACACACACACACACACACACACATTTTGTTCGACTCTTTTCTATGGTTGATTGCCATCTTTTCTATACCATCAGAACATAAGGGCGCACCCACCCATCCTCACTGTCGCGTGCGAAGCGAACATACGAGATCAAGCAACCGATGTACTTGAAGAATAATTGTACGTCTGTGTATAGTGGTTGCTTTTTTTTTCGTTTGGGTGAAAGTTATTGTTTCTACTGATGCGTGTCTGCCTCTCCCATCCCCTTCAGCTCTATGTCTGACAGCGTTTTTTTGTCTTTTCTGGGGGGGGGGGGGCATGCGTCATCGCCACTGTCATTGTGGTTGAGGCGCCACCGGTACATTTCCGTGCTCTTCTTTTCCCTCGACTTCTTGTCTCTTTATCCCCCTTCCCCCCCCCCCTCCTCCTCCCCCTCCACTCTCGTAGCTGTTTATGTGCATGCATGTCTCTTTTCACCTCTTCCTTGTTGTTCTTTTCCGCTCGCTCATCGCCTTCCCCTCCCTCCCTCCCTCCCTCCCGCCTCATCCCAGAAGAAACGTGCTGGCCACACACACACGCACCGCGTACCTTACCTCATATCTGATTCACCCACCCGCCCCCTTCCCCGTCCCTTTCCTCTTCATCTCCCCCACACACCGCCACCGCCAGACCACGCATTCCCTCGGCTCCGTTTGCTTTTTGCACCGGTGAAGACGAGCCAACGGTGAGCTGAAGCGGTAGGGATATAGGAAGGAGTGCGGTCAATGGAGAACTCCGCGTGCAGTGCTCCTCTTCCAGATACAACTTGTGTGTGTGTGTGTGTGTGGAAGGGAGGTGGGTGGGCACAGATACAGACACATGCACGTTGGTGAGGCATACACATACGACGCCGAACAGAAACGGAAAGGATTTTTTTTTGAATTTTGAAAGGATTGAGCGGAAAAGACTACGGCCCCCTCTCTCCTGTTTGGGTTCACCGCTCATATTTCAGCACTGACCTTCGTTTTTCCATACTTTCCTTTCTTCTGTTTTTTTTTTTTACTTTGCGTGCACACGCGTATGGGTGCATGCGTGTGGTTGAGTAACGTTTCCCTTTTTCTCTCCTATTGTGCTTGATTTATCGCCTTGATATTCCCGCTTCGTCTCCCTTGTGTGTTTATTTTTTCCTGTATACATTCTTTTCTCTCAGCACTACCTTCTCTACAGAGCTACTCCCAACTTCTGAACCTCGATGACGACAGGGCTGGCACAGGCCTCTCAGTGAGGGAGATCGCAGGGGTCAGGGCACACTCTGTTTCTGTGGGAAGCCGAGCAGCCCCCTTCTCCCAGCCAAGGCTGAACCGCTTCTGGTGGTGGCAGCGTCACGACACCTACGGTGTATAGAGGTCGGTGGGACGCATTGCCACGGATGCCAGTGCAGCCGGTGTCCGTGGGTATGCTTGTGCCATCCGTGCGATGGGCAAGGTCTCGGTGTGAGCCCAACGCACCTCACCCACCCATCTCTGGTGCCTACTGGCGGGGACAGGCAGGGGCCACGTACAGACGACGCGGCGGGCATGGCTGTGCTAGGTGTCAATGGCTGCGTTGCACGACGCGATGGGTGCCTGTGACACAGGCTCTATAGAGTGGTGCTCAGCTCGTGTTGTATAGCACAGAAATGTACACTCCGAAGGCGAAAAAGTCATCATAGTAATAATGCGAATAACCCCTCGCACACGTGCGCATGGGGGCATGAAAAAGGGGTTCATAGATGTGTTGCATGTGGGGGGCATCTCTCCTCGGTTGTGACCTCTACCCCTTTCACTAGAACAGGCAATGGAAATGCGATCGCTGTGCAAGGCATGTAACAGGCGGTGTGCCCGTCCACCTGGGGATTTGCCACTCCCACCAGCACCACGCATTGGCGGCCTGGATACAGGTACACGAACACCGGTTACCCTCGCATCACTTTTCGTGCATGACGACTTCCTTCTGCCTCTCTTACCTAACGCTCTTTCCCCTCACCGTGCATCGCCCTCTCCCCCTTCCCACACATACACGCGCACACAAATGCAGGCACTTCACACACTTGGCACGTCGCTAAAAAGACGTTTGATCTCCACTTTGTTCTCCCAGCTTCTCCTACTTATGTGCTTTACCTCATCCTCTCTCTCCGTTGACATTTTGTTTTTCTCACTGTTGTGTATTGCTTCTCCTTTTCGTGCCCTGTCCGTCAGATGCCGTCACAACCACTCGAGTGCAGCTAACCGCTGCCAAAAGAATAGCAGCACCGCACGAACATTATGTACGTGCCGTGCATGTATTCTCATGCGCCTTCTCCACACAGTGGCCACTCCTCTCTCCAGTGTCCATCGGCTTTCGGGCACGGTTACCCGTAACTACCAAGTCACTATCCAACCCAGCCCATGGGTCTCACATCCGCAGCAGCCGGTGTACGGCCATCGGAGTCGTCTCCGAGCTCCATCTAGCAGCGACGCTTCCGCTAGTGCACAACGAAAACGTGTGTGACGAACGCCGCTCCCCAGGTTTCGACAAAGCATAAACTTTGGGCTACTGTTTCTTTGCCGCTGCCTCTGCTCACGAGCGCATCGCCCTCCCCCTCTCCCTCCCCCAACACACACAAGCACACGCACAGGGTCACATTTTCTTATTTCCTATCCCCTTATCCTTCGACTACAATACATCGTACTCATCTCTTGAGAGGTAGACCGTGTTGCAGCTGTGAGTAGTGTGAGACATCGGTGTATCTGTGTGTGTGTGTGTGTGTGTGTGTGTGTGTGTGTGTCAGCGGATAACTTGCGTAGTACAGAGCATCTTGACATCCCTCCTTCACCTTTGTGTTTCCTGAACGATGCTTTGGTACAAGCCGTAACTCTCCTACTGTGTACGCGCAATCGCGGTCTTAATTGTGATTGGTAAGTTGCCCTGTCTCGTGTCGTCACGTCTTCGAGCTGGTCACTTACTCTCCATCTCTGCACTGCTTTCTGCATCTTCGTTACCCCCTCATCGCCGTATGATCCTCCAACGGCACATACGTGTAAGTGGAAGGCTCAAGAAGCCCAAAAGTGGGAGCAAGAGCACACACTTCGCTGGGCGCGTGCACGCGCCGGTGTACCGTGGACGGCATCTTTTACCTTCTCTTCTTCAAAATAGAAAACCCTGCGGAAGAGGGTGGACAAACAAAAGGCAAACAGCTATATCTTCTCTCGCTGTGCGCTTGTGTGGGTGTCCAGCGACTTTCCCTGGGCTTTGCGGCATTCCTAACGTTCCATCGCCGATGCAACGGAGTGAACTGAGGCTGAAGACCAGCAAGGTACGCCGCTTGCGCCGGTCGCGCTCCCTCTACCTCTGTCCGCCTGCATGGTCCTCTTCAGGTCAGCCAGCCAAACCTTCGCCGACACTCTTTTTTTTTTTGCCCCGTTGCCTTCATTGATTTCACAAGTGGGGGGAGCCATCGCATAGAAGAAAGCTGACACGTCTGCCATGGACGCACTCATACAAAGCATTGTACAAAGTAATGCAGGGGCCGAGCTCACGGCAGCACAGCTGCAAGCCCTCATTGGGCTTTTCAGCTCCACATCTGAGGTCCTGGCACCATCCCATGCGCTGTTCTGCAAGCTCTCCGCCACCTTGGCGGCCCTCCCTTCCTTAGAAGACGCATCTCTGTGTATTCAACTGTGTCTCCTCCTCTGTAGAGAGGTAGAGCACCGCAAAATCATTTTTGCGCTTATCGAGACGCACAGCATACCGGTGGAGTCCATCGCAGCATCGAGCATCTCCGCGCTGGCGACGTCGCACATAGGGTGCCGCAGCGGTACCATGTACGAGATGACCCAAGATCTAAGCTTCTTGTCTCAGCTAGTTCTCGTGATGCTGATCTCCGCTGAGTTGAGCATGAAAGCGTTTGATCTCGTACATTTCCTCGGTGGTGACGTTGAGAGCACTGTAGCTGTACTGATATTCTGCTACAGAAGCGTGTGCGGAGCCCTTCCAGGAGTACTCGCTGCCCCCTCCGGGGGCTACCAGCTTCATCTGGTCGCCCGCCTTGTCGAGCTGTTTCGCGACTTCACGTTCTGGACTACGTGTGAGGAGTTGCACTCGCGCCTGGGGATCGGCAGCAAGTCGAAAAAGACGCCCTCGCAGTGCACCGGTAGCGTTTCCATGAACGCCCTCTCTGGTCCATACCGCCACCACATTGGCCAACTCATCTCCTACTTTGTGAAGTACGACTTCTTTAGCCCCATGAGTATGTACTTGTCGCTTGTCATCGACAAATATTTGACCTCGCCCAGAAGCTGCAGCGGCAGCGACGGTGATGATGAGAATGTGTCGATGGTGTTGTCCTTGCTGCGCAGCCACTTCCTCCTCCTTCAAACCCTTCTGACGCTCACGGACCAGTATACGCTCGTTCTGCGCAAGGAGCTCTGCCGGCGCGGGCTCCTGAACAAGATATGCAGCCCTTTCCTGCGCACTTTGTGTAGACCGCAGGGGTGCCTACCTGGCGAATCGCCTCTGTTCATACAGGCCGTGGCGATCGCGGCAACACTGACGTATCACAGCGGCCAGTGTCACCAGTTCTGGGAACAGAATAGCAGCGTGTTGGTGGCAGTCGCGGACGGATCCATCGTCACACCAGCAGAGAGCTGCACTGCAGACCCGCGCACATCTGCCGAGCTGGTGGCACAGGTGGTGCGCCTCGTCGTAAACTCGCACTCCAGCGCTGCGGTTGCGCCGTTACTCCAGACATGGGGACGCGTCCTCGACTCCTGTGGAAAACAGTGCGTTGCCCGTCTCCTCAGCAATCCTCAGAGCCGTAGCCGTCCGCTTGACATCAACAGCCCATCATACAATGCACTCCGGTGCGTATTTCGCGTGGACACCACAGCCCCACCGCTACCGCCTGTCGCCGCGCGGCGTGGCAGTGCCGATGGTCCGCTTCGCCAACGAGGAAGAAGTTCCAGCAACCAAGAGCAGCGAAGCTTGAAACACGGGCAAAGAAGCGGCAGCAGCGGGCACTCTCGCAGCCGTGGCAGAGCGCGCTCAAAGCAACGTCGCCGCCGTGAGTTACGACGAGCACGTCTTCAACAACGCTACCACCTTCTGGTACAGAGCACAACGCCCGCGACTGTAACAGAGCAGGAGCAGACTCAGGTACAGCTTGACATCCTTGATTTACCCAGTGATTCCTCCTCTGACGAGAGCAGCGACAACAGAAATGATGCGGCAGACACCTATGAATCGTCTTGTGCTCCCCAGGTGGACCTCTCACGCTGGCGGCGAGGCCCACCGCCGAGGATGATCCCCATACAGTACATCTGTTCTCTCTCACACTCATTGATACGATCGGCCCCGGTGTTGTCGCCCACCGGCTACCTCTTCGACGAAGACGTCATTATGGACTACCTGCAGTACTACAGCACCTGCCCCATCTCTGGAGTGCCGATGTCGCGTGCCGACTTGGTCGTGGACACGGCGCTCAAGGAAGAAATTGGGAAGGTTCGAGCCAACTTCATGTAGAATTTTAACATCACATCCAGGAAGTGTGTGTGTGGGTGGGTCTGCGCACAGAGATGCAAATAGTGCCAGAAGCAGTGTGGGTAAACATGCATAAACGCCTACGCACACACACACACACATACATCTGCCAGCGATCCTCGACTTGCTATCCAGAGACACACGTCACTGCCCCCTTTTCCCCTGCACAGACCCCCCACCCTCCATCAACACCGCTGCTATTTCGACCACCGACGCCACCTGTACAAGAGCTTGTTTTTCTTGTACTGGAATAAGGGCGATGCCCTATCAATGGAACCCGATACAGTATCAAAGAGAGGAAAGAGGGGAAGCGTAGGGACAGTATGGAGCTCAAAGTGTAACGGGCACCAGTACACGGGACCCCAACCTTCTCACGCTGTGTGGGCACGAGCACTTCATGCGCTTTCCTCTTGTTCCCGCTGGGCAAGACCTACGCCCCTCGTCGACCGCGTCTGGAAAAAAAAAAAACAATGGAGTGGGAAGAAGAAAAAAAATCATCAGCCGCTGAGAAAGCAGCTTCCACTCCCGCACGGTAGCCCGCCTCTCCCTCTTCTCCACGCCCTCTTCTAAAACGTTCTCTAACCTTCCTCCTCATGCTTCTCAATTTTTGTTTCGTGCGTTATCATGTGCTTTGTGTTCTCGATCCGCTACACTGCGTCCATCTCTCTCTATATATATACTCGGCTACATCTAAACCCCGGGGGAGCAGAATGGACGCGCACCTTCTCTCGCTCTCTTGATCTAACCCCTCCTCTCTAGCAAGCAAACGTTTTTCATTGTTTTTTTTTGTATTTCCGTTGGTGTTGTGTCTGTGCGTCTTTCTCAACCTTCTTACCATCCTTAACTTACAAGCTTGTGCGTGCGTGCGTGCATGACTCGGTCTGACTCCCATCACCACCACCAGTGATCCCTTCGCTCTCTTCTTCTGTGACACAGCCACAACCCTCATTCTTCTGTGGGAAAACGCACACAGGGAAGAAGTCGCTTAGTTTTGGCTAGATAGCTTCCTCGATTTCTCTTTTCTGTTTTGTGTCGGTATATTGGCGCTCTCACCGTCTCGTCATATCTGCCCGCTACCAAGTCCGTTAGTCGCCCACCCTCACCTTCACACCAGAAAGAAAAAAAAGATGCGTCGCCTCTTCCCCCTGCAGCCCGCCGCTGTGGCTTTTGCCGGTTCTGCTCGTCAATCCTCAATGGCAATGCAGGACAAGCAGCCAAAGCTGCCGAACTTCAACGACGACACGACCTACCGCCAGCGCTCGGCATGGTACTTGATCAAGGCGTTGGTGCTGCTTCGCCTGTGCAGCGTGAACTATTTGGCCATGAACTCAGTACCGTTGATGAAGAAAGTAGAAAAGGTTCTTGGCAGTAAGCTTACCTACAGCGTCCTCGTCAAGAAGTCCTTCTACAACTACTTCTGCGCAGGCGAGAACGACCAGGAGCTGCGCGACACGGTGCACAAGCTTTCCCTCAACAACATCGGCGCTGTACTCGACTACGCAGCGGAGGCCGACACGGAGGGCTTTGCACCGAAGCCGGGTGTGGCATCCGGCCCTGATATTTCGATGAGTAGTCTCGTTATGAAGCCCAACGTCCAGTACCCAATGGACGAGGATTTCTTTAACGAGAACATGAAGCTCTACATGATGAGCATCATGCACGCCTCTCTGTACAGCCCGCGCAACGCCGCCGGTGTAACCGCTGTCAAGGTGACAGGCATGTGCGATCCACAGCTGCTTGCACGCGTCTCGGCGCTGCTCATGTCCGTTCATCAGAGCTGGTGCAAGCACTTCACGAACGAGGAGTCGCCGAAGCTGGAGGAGTGTCGTGTAGTCATGGGTGTAAATCGAAAGCATCAGCTGTTCATCACCTACGAGCAGCTGCGCGCGGGCTTCGAGAAATACAACCCCGCTAACAAGCTCTCAGATGCTCAGTTCAAGGAGATTACGGAGGCTCTGGACCCTCGGAAGATGGGGAAGGTGAACTACTTCGAGTACAAGGAGATGCTGACGAATGCCCTCATCGCCGTGGAGCCGACGCCGGTGCAGCAGGCGCTTATTGAGGGACTGCCGCAGATGAGTGCAAAGGAGAAGGAGCTGTGGAAAAACGTCAACAACCGTCTCTCCTTGATCGCCTCGATGGCGAAGGAGCTCAATGTTCGCATGCTTGTCGATGCGGAGCAGACGTTTTATCAGCTGGCAATTGACGCGATCGTGGCGAACCTACAGAAGACCTACAACACGGAGGTGCCGGTAGTGTACAACACATACCAGTGCTACCTGACGTACGCAGAGGACCGTATTGACAATGACCTTGTTCGCGCTCGTCACATGAACTTCCACTGGGGCGGCAAGATCGTGCGCGGCGCCTACATTGTGCAAGAGCGCGCGACAGCAGCCCAGTACGGGTACACCAGCCCCATCTGGTCTACCTACGAGGAAACGAACAAGTGCTACAATGCCGCAGCGAAGCGCATCTTCGACACCTTTGAGGCGCAGCCAACGAAGAAGCACGAGGTCTTCTTTGGCACCCACAACAAGGAATCCCTAGAGATTATCACGGCCAGCGTCGTGGAGCGGCCGAGTATCCAGTCTCGGGTGTCCTTTGGACAGCTGTTTGGGATGCGCGACAACCTGACGGTGCCCCTTGCCCGCGCCGGCTTCCAGGTCTACAAGTACGTTCCGTACGGCCCTGTGAAGGAAACAATTCACTACCTTGGCCGTCGCGCCGTAGAGAACTCGTCGATCTTGACAACCGGCGACAACGAGACGGTAATGATGATCAAGGAGCTGAAGCGCCGCTGCTGTTTTTAATCGGGACGGACGCACACGTACACACACCCATGCTCGGTGGCAAGAGCAAGAATGTCACACACAGGTAACAGATGTCGAGAGGGAGCGATCTCACCCCGCTTCTCTCTCGCACATGTACGGAAACGTCTGCATGTAACCCTGTGTTGCCTCCTCACCTCACACTCCACCCCGAATGCTTTCTTTCCCTCTGTCTCTCTCTTTGGCTACTGGTGCTACCTCTTCTTGTTTCCTTCCCGTAGCTTGAACGGATGCCATCTCGATCTGCACTCCGTTTTGTTTGTTTGCTTTTCAAGGAGGGAGAGAGGATGAGGAGCGAACGCTGACTCGAAAAAAAAAAAGGAAAGAAATGGAAAAAGCAAAGGGGAGGCTCAGCACGCGATGAATTAAAAAAAAAGAGATTGAGAGAAGTAAGCGCTGCACGTGAGGGACGGCAGCTGTTGTGTTGTGTAGAGCCAGAGGAGAAAGAAGGACGTGACGTTTCTGCTGCATGGCACCTTTTCCTTTGCTTTTGTCTCCCTTTCTCCTTTTGCTGTACAGTTGTCCAGCATACCGGTCGTATGTGTGCATGTGTGGCTTCGCGCACGCGCCTCGCTCGCTCTCGCCCTCTCCCCCTCTCTTTTCTTCCCACATCCCTGTGTGTATATGTATTAGACAATATGTATATGCCAGTGATACATGGGCCACTAGCAGAAATTAAATAAGAAACCATCAGCGGGTATCACACACGCTTAAACAAAAGGTGCACAGCCTAAAACGTCTAAAAACCCGCGCAACGAAGAACAGCAGCCTCCAAAATGTAAAAGAAAAGATAAAACGAAGCGAGGCGTTCATGAACAGTAAAGGAAAAAGGCATGGGTGCATGTAAGAAGGCCCCTCCTCTGCTTCAGTCGCCTTTGTGTGTCTGTCTGTGTGTCTGTGTGTGTGTGTCTGTGTGTGTGTGTGTGTGTGTGTGTGTGTGTGTGTGTTTTGCCTGCATGTGTAAGCGTGTGCAACCCTCTCTCTCCGTCTAATGGTTTTCTGCAACGTTTTTTTGTTGGATATTGTTTGGTTGCTTTTTTCCTGCTTGCTGTGAAACAAGAACCCCTCAGCGTTGCCTCTATGTAAAAGAAGCGGCATGTGCACCCGTACACGTACGCCAACAAGGTTCTCGCTCCACTGCGTAAGCAAATGTTCAAAGCCTGGAGCGTGTGAAACTACCTCCTCCCCCCGCCCACTTTGATTTTAAAATGCCCACACGCATCCGTTTTCTTCTTTCTGTCGCTTACCCTCGGAATGATTTGCTCGCTCGCACCTCTCTGGCAGTCACTATGTTTCTTTTGTTTTTTACCTTTTTTACCTTGTAGGTGTGTGTGTGTGTGTGTGTGTGTGTGTGTGTGTGTGTATCGGTGTTACTGACGCTGGTGGTGAGGCATCTTTGAAGATGAACTTATGTGGAAAGAATCTGATACACACACACACACACCTCCCCCTTCCTCTTTCTCTCTCTCTGTGCGCAATCTACTGTGTGTGAAGTAAGTGACGAAGAAGAGAGAAGCTGGAGGCGTTTTTTTTTTTTTTTCGAAAACGTAAGTGTGGACTTCATATTGTATTTTAATTTGCGTTTCCTTTTTCGTTGGGGGAGGGAGATAGAACGAGGCAGGCAAAGACTGGGAAAACAACAAACAAGAGAGCTGAAAACAGAACATACATATATATGCGCATACATACATACATATACACACACACATATATATATACATATGTGTGTGTGTGTGTATAGTGGCAGGAAGTGAAAAGTAAAGGATACAGAAAACGAAACGTAAAAAGGGAAAGCACTGTATAAGTGTGTGTGTGTGTGTGTGTGTGTGTGTATGTGTCTCTTTTCTCTCGTATGTTTGTCCTGTTGTGGTTGTGGTGTAGTGGGTGGTGGGTGAGTGGTTGCACCTTCCTTCCCCTCCTCGTTAAGTGTTTCTTCTCAATGTATCACACACGATTTTTTATTGGTGTTGTTGAGTTTTGCGTTCGCATTTCTTTTTTTTTTTTGCTTGTTTTCTGTTTGTGTGTTTCGCCAAGGAAAAGAAAGGTAATGAAGTCGATTTAAAACACAAAAATCAGCGCGTACATAAAGCACGTTGTCGATTATTATTATTTGTGTTGTTAGCTGCCTTTTTTTGGGGGGGGGGGTCTGTCGTTATTCTCTTATGCTCTTGCGCGTTCTTATGCTGTTATTGACGTGTGAGCACGTGTCTGTGTGTGTGTGAGTACGTGTGCGTGTGTGTGTGTACGTGTGTGTCTGTGTGTGTGTATCAGTCACACACACACACATCCTCTCATTTCTTTCTCCCTTCTCGGCGACTCATCCTTTTCTTTTGCGGATGCATGGCTAGAGTATATTTTCTCTTCATTTTCTTTTTTCTGGGGGGGTCTTCCTCTGTCTGCCTTCCCCGTTCAAGGAGTCTAGCCCGGTGACCTTTCTCTTCTATATGCACATTTCCTCTATATGTGTTGGTGTGCGCCTCTGTGTCTGTATGCATGTGCATCTCTCTCTGTGTGTGTGTGTGTGTGTGACTTCCCCCCTCTCCAGTTCCCATTGTCTTCTCGTGATTCCCACTCATCCATTGGTAATCGTCTAACAAAGGTACACACACACACACACGCATACACAGGTGCACACATAAACTGCACTAAGCTTGTCTACAGGAAGAGCGACTCCAAGCAAAGATTGTGGGATGTGATAATGAATTCGCTTTCAGGAGCTCTTGTGACAGCCTCTTCCTCGAGCTCTCAGGGAGGATAAAGAAAAATCCTCTCATGTCTTTCTGTTCTCGGGTGCTGCACGGGTGTATGGGCATGAAACGTGTGTACGTGGGAAACACGAGTCGGTGCACGTAAGGTGGATATGTGTAGACAAGTGTTATGTCGTGGCTGTTTTCATGTAGATCGAAGCTTGCCTATGCGCAAGCCGAGTCGCTGCTCAGTGTTTTGTCTGGCATGCGTCGGTGACTTCCCTCACCAGCAAACTCAGTCCAAAGCGCAAAGGTTGTGCAAATGCTACTGCCACAACCGCCACCACCACAGCCACTGCGTCACCCACATTCACTCGTGCATATCCGCCCTATCCGCTCCACACCTCAGAACCAATACAATTATCTTTTTTTTTTCTCCGTTCATGTCGTTTCGTTGCTTCACTTGAAGCGTCACCCCCCCCCCACACACACACCACCACCACCCCGCATCCCGCTTGCGTGTCTCAGTGTTTTTTTCTTGTATTTTTATCACTCCCAAGAAACGACAGTAGATACGCCTCCCTAACCCTTTCATTTGCTAATTTATATATTTATCTGCGCACGTACTTCTTTTTTTTTCGTTTGTGTGCCTGTATGCACGGTTGTCGACGTGTCAGTCTCCGCCGCCTCTACTCAAGTGGCGGTGGAGGAATAACCGTCGTAGGAATACGTGATCGTTTCCGTTGTTGTTGCCATACCAGCCTCCATTCGAAGTGGCCCCTCCCTCTGTGCTCTCCCCCCCCCCTGTGTGGCATCCGGCTGAGATGCCGCTCTTGTGTGTGGTGGTGCTTTTTTCTCCTTTGGGAAGAAGAAAGAGCGAACGCCTTTGCAACGGTGTCAAGCAGAGGATTCCCACACATGCAATAGTACTTCACGTTACACACGAAAGGAGTGTTTCTCTACATTAGCCGGTGCACATGCATATGTATCCGTTAGTGGGTGTATATATGTGTGTGTGTGTGTCCATCGCAGTGGGCATTAATGTAGAGCAGCATAACCATATAGCATAAGATCATCTGATTCTCCTACCTCCCCACCTATATCCCCTTCTTCTCACCAGCTGCCGCCGCCATCTTCCATCATCGGCGTCTCTTCTCTGGAGACGGATGTTCATTATATGAGAGCGAAGGCAAGTGAGCTGCTGCGAGGAAACCGATACTATGTTGGTGGCTCACAAATGAGCATCGAACCTGTGAAGATGTGCAGGCCAAAGAATAATGTCTAGAAATCCTTCACGGCATCGAAACCAAAGGACAGGTACTGTGGACGTTTGCGCACTGGTGCGTGTGTGTGTGTGTGTGTGTGTGTGTGGCTCACCGTATCTCTCTTCGCCTTATATACCTCTCTCTCTATGTACATACGTATTCCTCCTCACTCCCCTGGCGTTCTCCTCCACTTATTCATTTGCTGATCACGTGGCCCTTTTTTTTCTGATGGTGGCGTGAGAAACTCAAAGTATCACACAACTTACCCACAGGTGCATCCCACCTTCCGATCCATATATATATATATATATATATATATATATATGTCCTGTGCCCTTTTTCCATCGTGCTTTTCTTGCTCTCTTCATAGTGTGGGCGTTTATAGCTGCACACAGCATTGCGTCTCTCAGCCCGTACCACCACCAGTGAGTTCGGCACATTCTCTCCCAACAAGGTGCCTCCTCGCCCCCAGAACTTCACACAGTAGTCGTCGTTTGGTTGGTCCTGTTCTTGAAATAAGGGGAAGACTACGTCTTGAAAACGTCTGCAGCTCATCTGCTTCCCTGCAGACAGGCCAGCGCGAACATCACAACGACAAACACGCAGGCGTAGGCATCTACTCTACGAAAAAAAAAAATCGTCTCCACTTAATGGCTGGTGACTGCAGTAGCAATCATCCGTTCCCTTCTTGTACCTGCAAGCAAACGTATGCGCACACCTTTCGAGCTCTGTGAGAGAACTTTAGCAACAACGAGAATAGAGATCAAGAAGTGAAGGTCATCAATGTGAGATCAGAACAAGGAATACGGCACTCACCTACTTTCATCACGCGTATTTCGCATACACACACACACACTCACACACTCACACCCTCTCGGTCATTATAGAATGTCAAAGGAAAAGAAGCAGCGGGTTGTTCTGCTGCCGCTCATCTCCACCAGCGGCGATTTGAGCCCAGCTGGAGACGGCACTATGGCAAAGGACAAGCACAGAACGTGTGGCGACGACACCATTGGTGACAGCAGCCCCCCCACTGCCACCGGGTCTGCAGCAGACGGCAAGAAGGTGGGGTACAAGGACGTCATCAACCGCACCGTATTCACGATTATTATGGCGTACGTTTTTTTGGGCTGCATTTCTGTTGGTATTCGCTTTGGCCTCTTCCTTCTCTTTGTGATTGAGAGCACCATGTTCTACGAGGTAACCCGGATCAATCAACGAGTACGAAAGGAGCGTCAGCTGCCATCGGTGCTCTTCATCAAGTGGTACTTCTTCATCGTCTGCTATGTGTTTGTTACTCTCTTTTGCAATCGAGAACCGCTGCAAAATACGTTTGCGTGGTTTGACGAGGTAGACGACCTGCTTCCCTTCTCGTTCTTCTGCTGTGTCATGCTGGGGCTGGTCATCTTTGTACTGAGCCTGCGCAAGGGCATGTATCGCTATCAGTTCATTCAGTTCACGTGGACAGCAATGATGCTGATGCTGTGTCAGGTGCAGTTTGCTGGAGAAATGCGCAACATGGTGCGCGGCATGATCTGGTTCCTGTTGCCGGTGAGCTGTGTGGTCAACAACGACATTTGGGCCTACGTCTTTGGCAAGTTTTTCGGGCGAAAAAAACTGCTGTCCCTGTCGCCCAAGAAGACAGTGGAGGGGTTCCTCGGTGCTTTCCTCTTCACGGTCATTTGGTCCTTCTGGTTCTGTGGATTTCTGAGCCACTTTCCGCAGATGTACTGCCCCGCCGTAGGCTTCACCAACGCCGTCAACGCGCAGTGCGACCGAAATCCAATCTTCTTTCAGGAGGAGGTCGCCTTCCCGCAGTGGATGCAACAAGTGTCTGGCGGCATGCTGACCACCCTTCTCGTTTCACCAGCGCAGAAGCACGCCCTCGTGCTGGGGACGTTCGCGTCGCTCCTCGCCCCATTCGGCGGGTTCTTCGCCAGTGGGCTAAAGCGTGCCTTTAAGCTGAAGGACTTTGGTGACCTTATCCCTGGCCATGGCGGCATGACAGACCGTATGGACTGCCAGGGCCTCATGGGCCTCTTCACCTACTGCTACCTCCGCACCTACGTCTTCCACGAAATGAAGTGCCCCGGCGTGAACGATCTTATGCGCTGTGCCCTTCTCATGGACGTCGAGCACCGTCAGACCTTAGTAAACCAGCTTCTCCAGTCACTACAGGCATAACGTAACGCAGGTGACGAGATGCATGTGTGTCAATGGCCAGGAGAGAACCGACATACCGCGGAGCAAAGCAACGAGAGGAAATGCAAGAGAGAAAAACTGGAATCAGTCAGCCGTT
Source organism: Leishmania tarentolae (assembly GCA_033953505.1). Taxonomy (NCBI): domain Eukaryota; phylum Euglenozoa; class Kinetoplastea; order Trypanosomatida; family Trypanosomatidae; genus Leishmania; species Leishmania tarentolae. The sequence continues at coordinate 578,847 of CP119850.1, forward strand.
GCGTTCCGGAGCTGCTCAGACATACGCGCAGCAGGTGGTCGTTGCCGCATGCATCGGTGCCCCCTCCTCATCTTATCACATTAGCTTCGCTCTTTTTTTTTTAGGGGGGAAGGGGAGGCTTCAATGTGAGTCTGCCTGCGTGTAGGTTTCTTGCGAGTGCACTAGTCATGTATCTGTGCATCCTTCTTCCCTCCTCATGGCCACACCTTTTCTGTGCTCTCTTACCACTCCTTCCACTCTGCTTTCCCCATCACGATGCGTCAACTCTCGCTCTCTCTCCCCTCCCCTTACCTCCCCCTCCCCTGCTGTGCGATGGTAGGAGTGGCGCGAAGACGGCGAGGTGGAACAGGAAAGGGGTCACAAGATGAACATCGCTGTTTTCGAAAACGGCCGATAGCTTGGGCGGTAATGTGCAAGAAAGGGGGGAAAATTGCGTTGCGCTCTCACTCTTTGCTTGTAGCTCCTGACACCTCTTTACACACACACACACACAACCAGAAGGCTGTGCGGCCCGACCCGATCCCAAAAATACTGTATCACACCCTCCGCGCTTCTCCTCCCATCCCGCGGGCACTACTTCCCTCTAAACAGCAACTGAAAGTAAAAAGGGGGGGCTGTATTGGCTTGTGTTGTGTATTTGACCTTTCGAGGCTAGCAGGCTTCGCGAGAATGGTAGCTGCCCTTTGTGTACGAATGAGAGCCATGAGGTGAAGGAGCGAGATGCAACTCTAAACGGAGACCGGAGCAGCTAGGGTGTAGAATTGTGTGTGTGTGTGTGTGTGTGTTGACTCCCCCCTGTCTTGTGTTCTCGGCTCCCTACCACCACCAACCTCTCCATTCGTATGCACACCACGTGGAAGTAGTCATGTGTAACGGGCTGACGCCGCTGCAGCCCTCCACACATGATGTCTGTGCTAGATCTTGTTTTTTCACTTGCTCTCATACGCTCTCTCCCCCTCGATTTCCTATTGCGCTTTTTTTGTTCGGTTTGTGTGGAAATCTTCACATCACACACACACATGCATACACATACACATACACAGGCTGCATCTTAGAGTATCATGGCTGATTCGAAGAAGGACAACAAGAAGACCGAGGAGGTCGTCACGCAGGGTACAGACCAGGCTCAGGTTGGCCTGATCATCAAGGTTCTGGGCCGCACCGGCTCTCGCGGCAACGTGACCCAGGTGCGCGTGCGCCTGATGGCCGAGGCCGGCTCCCCGGACTACAACCGCACGATCGTGCGCAATGTGAAGGGCCCATGCAAGGAGAACGATATGCTCTCCCTCATGGAAACTGAGCGTGAGGCCCGTCGTCTCCGTTAAGATCATGCCACATCTCTCAGCAACAGCCATGTGAGTGTTCGAAGGGCTGCGCAATTAATTTTGTTTCTATTTTTCATTCTCGTGATTTCCCAGAAAAAGAAAAACAAACAAAAGAAGAAGTTGGGGCTCGGGTGTATCGACGGCGATGTTCGAGTGCGCTCTCTTCTCCATTTGTGAAACTAGACATCAGGTAGCCACACGGCACAGGACGTGCGCGCATGCTGTAAGTAAGTAGGTAAGGAGACCTAGTCGAGGAAAACGGGGTGCCGTTGCGTGTGCTGCGCATCCCCCCCCCCTCCTTCCTTGTCTCCATCCCCTCGACCAAAACAGCAACACACTGCCCAACGAGCCACTCCTCTCCCATTATCCGTTGTCCTTCATCACGTGACATGCCGCATCATCTCTCTCTTCTCCCCCTGTCTTTCTGCTGCTCATACATATTGGGATGTGCCCCTCTTCCCCCCTCACTCCCATTTTCCTCTATCACAACCAACCCAATTCAAACCCTCTCCGTCCAACCCTCATCCTGCAGTCCACATACTCGCACAATGGCTGATTCGAAGAAGGACAACAAGAAGACCGAGGAGGTCGTCACCCAGGGTACAGACCAGGCTCAGGTTGGCCTGATCATCAAGGTTCTGGGCCGCACCGGCTCTCGCGGCAACGTGACCCAGGTGCGCGTGCGCCTGATGGCCGAGGCCGGCTCCCCGGACTACAACCGCACGATCGTGCGCAATGTGAAGGGCCCATGCAAGGAGAACGATATGCTCTCCCTCATGGAAACTGAGCGTGAGGCCCGTCGTCTCCGTTAAGTCGAATAGAACTTCTTCGTGCACTGGCAAAGCACACGCGCGCACGACCGCACGCCGTGTTCGTGCGTCCGTGCGTGCGTGTGTGTGTGTGTGCCTCTCTGTGAGGATGCAAGTGCGTGTACGTCCTTGTATTGGTGGGTGTGCCATTCCTGTGCGATGTCTTCTTTTTCATTTGCTCATGGTTTGTTCTCACTAATTTCCCTATAAAAAAGCCGAAACAATGCAAAAGAAAGGGAGTGGTGCAGCACCGACACATGGCTGCTATTCACCACCACCGCACTCCTGCATCCTCGCCTTCCTTCTACGTGATCTTCTGTGCGCAATGAGGTAAAGGCGGCCTGTCTGCGCGTGCCTATCGGTGAGCATAACCATGGACGACAGCAGCAAATGCGCCGGCGCAAACACACTCTTGGTATCAGTGCCAATGTGACCGCCAGAAAAGCATGCGGGGAAGTGCAACAGTGTGCCAGCATAAAGCACCGCTTGAATAGATGTGCCATTGCCGTTCTCTGCCTTCCTGCTGTCACCTTCACTGCCCATTTATCTTCAGCTTCCCTCGCCCCTCTCTCCCTCCTCCTTCGTTTTCTCCGCCCTGTCTGCTTGACTCTTGCATGGGCAGCGTACGTAGTTACTGATATTAGGCACAGCTGCTTCAGCTACACGTGTGCTCGCGAGTGTACGGGTTAACGTGGAGCTTGCATCATTGTGTGTTGTGCTTGTCATCTACCTTTCTTCCGGGCTGTTGCTGCTTGATTAACGCCGCTAGTGTGGCCTCGCACACACCAAGCACAAGCACATCCGCGGGCACAGTCCCTCTCCGCCATATCAGAAAACAGGGAAGGAACAGGCGAAAGGCACAGCGATGGAGACTAGTATTGAGGCATTGATGGAGGCGCTGGCGGTGCTCCAGCAGGCGACTGCGCTTGATTTCTCTGGCGATGTCGAGGGCGCAGTGGAGATGTACATCGCGGCCGTCACACGTCTCGACGCTGTTGCTGGAGTGCTGCCGGCCCATCTGGCGGAGACGGTACAGCGGAACACGGAGGCGATACGGCGCAAGATTGACATGCTGCGCCGGTCGCGTTGGACACGCGAACAGACCACCCTCTTCCCCTCCTTCACGACCCAGTTCGTTCCCGTGCCAATCCCCATCGAGGACTACCGCGTCCCGCGCTCGCCCTTCTCGCGCGTGTTCTGGCTGATGCGGCTGCTGAAGCGCTCCATCCACCAAGGCGCTTTCTTTACACCCAGCCTGTATGTCTCGAGGGAAGTATGGATGCAGGACGGCTGCGGTGCCTCCCTGCGTTTTGTGAGTGCGAAGACCAAGTACATATCCGCACTCTGCAACGCGATGGAGCCGCTGCGGTCGATGACGACTCTGGGCGATATCGAGAAGACTGAAATGCACCTGCGAAAGTTCATCGATGTCGAACGTGAACTCCGAAGCACCCTCGACCGCGAGATGGGTCGGGTGAAGGATGCGAAGCCGCAGAAGAGCGTGTGGGGTGCACTGGCCAAGAAGGCCAAGTTGTGGACACACCAGGAGTCCAACTATGAAATGTGCGTGACTTGGGCGTCGAGTGCGCTGGAGCAGGGGCAGCTGTTCGAACGGTGGCACATCTACTTTGCCCAGGCAGTCAAAGGCGTGTCGCCGGTGCAGCCGGGCATTCAGCTCATTCTAGACCTTCTGCAGCACATTGGCGTCCAGCTCTACACCGGCCTCTGCGTATTTCTTCTGCACGACATGACAATACTTGTTGAGCGCTATCAGTGCAAGTGCCAGAAGAGTGTTACGCATCTTCTTCCTGTTGAGCCGAAGCTGGAGAGCAGGGGTGCGAGTATTTGAGTCTAGATATCTGTGTGTGCGTGTGGCTACCGCTGCGTTTCTTTGTTGAGGTGCGGATGGTAACAGTATTGCTGTAGATGCCCGGGAACGCCTCTCTGTCTGTTGTGTGCATGTTCTAGCCGACAAGTGTGCCCGGACTCCAGCGCGCTTGTCACTGCGCACGCACATCCGCATTCCTCCTTGAAAGACGATGTCCGTGATGCTGCTTCAATCCCCCTCCCCTCCATATCCGTACGTTTTGCATGCAAGGCTTTGCAAGTGACAGCCCGAGGTAACAAGTAGCCCGGGAATGCCATTCATCTCAAAGGTCGCCTACGAAAAAAAAAAAAAAGAGAGAGAGAGAGAGATGTATCAACGGCGTAGATGCATATACATACATATATATATATCTATGTATATATATCTATATATATATATGTATATATGCCAAGGTGATCATTAAGCAAAGGGATCGAAATGAAAACACGAGCAGCACTTGTGTAATATCCAATATACGGAAAAGAACACGTAGCAGCGGCTTTTTTTTTTTTTGGTAGGGGTGCGTACGACTCATGCTTGTTAGCCTCACTGCCATCTGCTCTCTCCCCCTTCGCTCTTTGATGCATCTAGTCACGTCTATCTCAGAGGCCTCGAACGCCCAGCCCATGCACACACGCACACACACACGCTGATCGCTCTTGTCTTTTTCCCCCTTTTCCTCCTCCCATGTCGTCTCCTGGACTCTACCATTAATCCTCTTCTGCGCCTTCTTTCCAGGACGGTGCAGCGTCCCCACGAACAACCCTCGCCAGCAAGTGCTGCACAGAGTGGAAGGAGGGGAACTGGTAGCAGAGGAGCTGCTGTCGACAATATGCAATCCATGCAGCTCACGAACGATGCCGGGTTCAAATTCGAACTGTGGAAAAAGCTGCTCACAGATGCCCTCGTTAGAGGACGGCAAGGCAGCGATACGAGCGCCCAAGCGAGCGTTGCGTCCGCGCTCTTCCGTGTAGCGCTGCCGACCGTCCAAGCGCACCTCCCGAGACGAGTTCGAGAGCCATGCTGCCTCTCCGGTGCGTGCACAACGCCTGGCATCCCATTCGTGCACCGCTGCATTCACCTCGGTCGCCGTCGCATCGAAACAATGGACAGTTGCCGTGATGAGCTGTGCTTCTGCTTAGCGCATTCTACGGCGTGCGCTGGCCCCGTGGTTGACCTTGTTGTACATGGCTACTACTCCACAGGAAATGACATGCGCAGTCGGTACCGTGGACTACGCTGTCTGTTGCATCACACGCGGGCACGCCGCATCTGCTTCGAGAATGTGGACAACAGCAACGACGCGCGAGAGATCGTGGGCGAGCTTGGCTACCTCATGCAAAGTGCGAGCAGTCGACGTCGCTCATGGTCGGAACTGCATCTCATCAACTGTGCCTTGAACCCGGTATCCTTCCACACCCTGGCAACGTGTTTGCGCACCTATGATTGCCTAGTGAATGTAGCCATCGAAAACTGCCACATCGGCACCCTCACTAGAGTGGCAGCGTATGTGCGCTCTGCGACGCGCCTAACGCACCTCTCCCTGCGAGGGACGACCATGGCAACCCATTGGGCAGCTGTCGGTGAAGCGGTGGCGGCGTCCGTGTCACTCGTGCACCTCAATATATCCTCTTGCAACTGGCAGAATGTACCACAACTATCGGAGTTTCTAGATTCACTGACCGCCTTCGCGCCACGCCCGCGCTTCGCTCTGGACCTGTCCTCCAACCTTCTTACATCCAAGTGTTTTGCACTCCTGGCCAAAGCCAGGGTCGCCTTTCGTATCTGTGTCACGGACCTCTTCCTCGGTGGCCACAAGTTCACGGACGACGAGGAGGACATCTCGCGCTTCTTCGGCGCCTACGAGCTTCTCGACTCCCTCAGCGTTTGTCGATGTGTTCTGAGCACTGGCACTGCCCAGCGCGTGCTTCGAGCGGTCACGGACAAAAAAAGGCTGTGGCGCCTAGTCGATGTCGCCGACGTGAACCTCGCTACGGGCTCCTTCAAGCGCATTTGTCAAGCCCCCTTTGCTCCTGGGATGTCGTCGCTCGTGTGCTCTGGCGTCGACCTGCACGGTCAGATCACCAAAGCCGGCTTTGCAGGGTGCACTCCTCTACTGTCACGCCTCGATCTTTCCCATTGCAACCTGACCGATGAGTGCCTTGGTCATTTGGCATCTGCGCTGGAGCGCGGTGCCCCGCTGTCCCTCCGCCATCTTGGCCTTAGCTCAAACCTGGTGGAGAAAAACCGCACCAAGGGTGGTGACGGCAGCTTTTTGTTTCTATGCAGGGCGCTCCGGTCGCACAGCGCACCGTACCTGGAGTCACTGGATCTCTCCGGCAACAAACTACCTCTCCTACCTGTAGTTGCTCTTATGGAGCAGGCATCGGTTACCATGCGCTGGGTGAACCTCTCCAACTCCTCCATCGCCGACTGCTCCACAGACCGGGTGCGGGTGCTGACGACGCTGATGCGACGCCAACGCGGGGCAGCTGCTCCGTTTGTCGCACTTGACGTGATCATGACCTCCTCCATTGATAAGCCATGGGTTGGCCTAAAGGAGGTCACCGAGTGGCTCACCACGCAGGTGAACATCCGACTCATAACAGAGGCAACAGTAGCCACCGCGTCGTGGGCAATGTAGCGTCGCAAGATGCTGTCAGGGCTCCGTGAATTGTGTTGGCGTGTTAACTGTGGTTGGTGTTTGCTTTTCCCTCCGCTCTTCTCTTTCTTGGGTGTGAGTGTACGCGCGCCTCTTTGCAGGTGCTGCTGATTCCTCAAAGCCTAAAGGGTGTAGTTGTGTAGCACCGTCGTGATTTTTCTTCACAGCCCCTCCTCGCTTTCCATGTCAGTGCAAGTTTTGCCGAAGGTCAGTGAATCAGGCAACCTCCGCAGAGCCACGCCATAGCTCATTTTCGTAACGAGCCCATCCATTATGCAGTATGTCACCCCACTGTGTTCCTGCATTGCCTCGCTCTCCATCACTACCTTCTCACACCATGATTGCATGCCTCAAGTACCACACAAGCCGGCCCAAATACAGAATTACACATGAGCGTCTCGGCGCAACGTGAGAAGACTGTGGCCCAAATTGCACGGCGGGAGTGCGCGCTGCTAACAAGACTCGCCACTACCAATCGACGGGGCAGTGTGTACAGACACCACCTCTTTTACCGCCGCTCTCGTCACGCCGTTCAACTTGCAAGAAAGTGCTACAGTGCAGCGAGCTCTAGCTTGCAGAGAGGCAATGTGAGACGACAGTCAGCGGCGCTCCTATCGGCGCATCGCGCGTTGATCAAGGCCGTGGAGCACTGCACTGCAGAGCTGGCCGCTAACCGCATTGATACTGTCGCCCTTTGCATCGCATTCATCGGCATCCTGTCACGGCTGGGCTGCTGCGTGGGGCAGACGATCTTGCTGAGTAGCGGCGCAGCACTTCTCGCCAACTCGTTCCCAGCCCCCTACGTCCGCTACCTGGCAGCGGCTGACCTCGCGCAGACATCGACGAGTCGCTCCCCTCATCCCCCGTCTGCTGCATCCCACGTCGCCCCGTCAGACAATCTTCGAGAAAATAGCAGCAGTCGCACTTATGGCGACATTGTGAACCTATTGGTGAAACAAACGACGAGAAGGAAACACTAGAAGACGTCCATACACGAAGCCGCAAGGTAGGCATTGCCCCCATCGCATCTAGACACGTCCTTTTTGTTTTCCCACGTGCCCTACCACGAACAGGTCAACCAAGAGAAACATTCACGACCACACTTCACCTGCCTGCTGCAGTGCCGCGATGACAAGGAGCCGGGTTAGCAAACACCGTTTGACACCCTGCAGCCCATCGTAATGGCCCCGTCGCGTGGTGTAGGCTGTGGCGAGTTTACACTCAGCACCTCTGTAGCGCTGCTAAAGCAGAAAAACAGAAAATGGGTGTGTATGTGTCGAATCGTAACAAGATTTATTGTATGCTTCTTTGGAAAAGCTCCAGCCCAAACCTGTCCGCCGGCACCCGGAATCCGCTAGTCGCACCAGAGGGCGGGCTGCAGTGTATTGGCTTTTGTCCTTTGTGTGCGCTTGGCCCTGATGAAGCGCCAAGGGGAGCACGCGGCCTTAAACCGGCCCCGCGCGAGAGACAAAAAAGCGCGAAACGAAAGCCACACACGCACTGGGAAACACCACGCCAGGAGCGCCCCCCGGCCCGACCAAACACAACCGAGAAAGGCCCACACACGCACCCCCCAAAGCACAACGAAAACCACATCACAGCAACCCCTGCGCCCGATGAACCGAGGACAGCCCGGATAAGCCAAAACAACCGTTTCGGCCCACCCCGGCAAAGTAAGCACTTTTTTCAGCAAAAAAATCTGCTTAGCATAAAAACAAAATCATACCCTCAGGAACGTATGCCCTTCACTGAGTGCGCAAACCGAAAAAAAAAAACAGGCCACGAGGCCCCCGCAGGCCCCACCCCCCCCCCCCCCCCCCCCGAAAACCACGCTGGGGAGCCACGGAGCGGCGTTTCACACCGGCACCCCCGCCATCCCCCCCCCCCCCGGAAGCAAAGGCGGGCTGGCAACCACACGTGGCCGTGCACATGCGCAAAACACCCTTTCGCCTTTGTTCTGCCTCGCCGTTCATTTCTGCGCCCCATAACACGCGCCAATCCCCACTTCACCGGGTCTGTTGCAGGCACCCGTCGCTTGGCGCGGCGCACTCGCACACACCCATCGCGGCAGTGGCCGGCCCAGCCATCTTCGCACAGCCCCCTGCCCCAAACCCTACCCTTTACCCGCACCGAAGAGCCCACCAAAGCCGTCCCCACCATGCTTTTCGACGCAGCGGCTCCCCAGGGCGGCACTTAGCCCTCTCAAACAATAGGCGGCGAGGGTTTCGCGACCCTCGTCGGATTCACGCCGACACCCTTGCCCATCACGTTTGTAGAAAAACTAGCCCACAGTCGCAGGTTGTCCCGACGGGACGCTATCCAGCCACCGACTGCCAGCATTAGCGGCGACACCCGACCCTCGATGAAATGGGTTCTTGAGCTTTCCACTGCTGTGGCTGACGCGGCATTTCCTGGCACATGCTCTACCCGGATTCCCTGCAAAGTGGGATGGGGGCGCCCCTTTAGCCACTCCAAACGCGCTTTCCGCCAAATCATCGTGATAGCCGCCCATTTTTTGCACATCCACCCAAAGAACAAAAAACACGACTAGACGAACCCCCGCACACACACACACAAACACACAATCCCCCCCCCCTCAAATAGCTGAGTTTCACCAAAAGGCCCAGAAAGAAAAGGGCCAATTAATGCAACCGAAGAACTCTCAGAAGCCCCCACACACCAATAGTTGTGCCCGGCGGGTTTCCGACTTGAACTGAAGAGCCCGGCGACGCAAATGAATCGACCCGTAATCTGTGGTGGGAAATAAATGCAAAATAAAAGCATAAAAAAATAAACACCACAGGCGCCACACGAACTGTAATAAAGACTCGCAAAAACGATGAAAAAAGCGAGCCCCCGCGAACGCCAGCCGGTGGGCAGCACCCCCCCCCCGCACGAGGAAAAATACAAAAAGCGCGCACAACAAAATTGATCGGGCTTCAAGGACAAAAGTCTTACTGAGTATCATTTTCATAAAACAGTAATATAGCGATCGTCTTGTTTGAGAAAAGTAATTCAGGAGAAGAGAGCATGAACACTCTTGCCGAGACAATTCCAACGGTGGCGTTGGTAAAGCCATGGTTTCTTCAGAGGGGAAACCCCAAACCAAAAACGCAGTTAGAAATTTTCCGACAAGAGGGCTCTAGAGAACTCTACACCTCGATTTGAAGTTCTGCTAAAGAATAACTGCCCGTGAATCTGATAAATCCAAAATTCTAGCTTCACATATTCGAACACTAAAATGAGCCAAAACAAATTTCCATTTTCTGCCAAGTTTTCAGTTTTCAAATAAATTCAGGATCTTTTTGTAGACTAGAAAATTTTATGGAACTTTATCGTCCTTTTTTCATACATTGTTAAGATTATACGTATATTCATCCGTATTCCTTGGTAAAAAAAGGGTTGCCTGGTTCGGCCTTTCCCTCTCGCGATGCATGGCGCCCCTTTCCGCGACTCTACCATGCAAGGTGAATTGCCTGATTGATACTCTTCGGTGGCGAAATGGTTGTCTTCCAATAAACCTTTCTAGTTAGTTCCATCTTGCCTAACTGCTCTTAAAAAAAAATCCTCTGAAGCACCCCTCCGCACGATCCTTCCATTTCAGAAGGTTTGTTTTTTAACAAGACCTTTTCACGTGGGGTTTATTTTTCACTTAGGTATACCAACGAAAGACTAAAAAAAAAAAAAAATCCATCAGAAACTGTGTAAGAAAAACTCTTTTTTTTGTGACAAGACTAGTGTTTCTTAGTTTTATGCCTGCTTTTCTTCAATTAATATGAAGTCATTGAAGGCTTTTTCACACTTACATTTATTTGAGTGGAACATCTATACTTTGCGTGGGCTCCGTTCCAGGTGAAGGCGTTTTGGGGACCCCGAGGGGGATCGGCCCGGCCACCAAACAGCCCCCCCGCCAAACCAAGCCCGCACAAACATTTACCAAAATCTTATCACAACAGCGCACATTACTCCTGTGGTTGCGTCGCGTATCCGGCCTTTGCGGCTCAGCTGGCGTTCGTGTATTGGGAAAGGGGTGGGATGTTGAGGGGAGCGCGCGTGGCGCTCACCGTGTCGATGCCATTCCCGCGTTAGCGGCGACAGGCCCCGCAGACCAACAGAGTTCAGGGCCCTTCTTGGGCCATCTTTGGAAACACAAAAAGCCATCAGCCGGCATCTGCCGCACTTTCAGTCTTCTCTCGCAGTTTTTGGGGGGTTTTGTTTCAGGGGATGCCGCGGGGACGTTGGTGGGCAGGGTTTTTCTATGTTGTGATTATCTCTTTCACCAAATGTATTGGGAGTGGTAATTACAAACAGTGGCGATACGCTGGATATACGTCATATTTATGCACAGATTTCGCCTGATATACTTAGTTCATCGTTTAGTGTTGGTGGGGGTGCTCTGAAGGAGCTTTTTTTTTGTTTTTCGATGCATTTGTGTGTGAGGGTTTGGTTTGTTGGTGGCTGCATTTGGGCTTGTGGCTCCCCAGGTGCATTGTAGGCTTTTGGGTTTCTGAGGGTAGAATATTGGAGAAACCGAAACATTGCGCGAGTGGGGTTCTGTGTGCGCATTTTCCGTTCCTCTGTTTTTTTGTACAATTTGGTGACTCATACCCGTTTTGGAAACTAGCTTTATTCTTAAGAAGGCTCTTCTTTCCATTGTGTTAGCATCCCTCGGGAAGATGGGTGGAATGATATGGGCCTGGGTTTGTGTAATTTAAGCTTGTGGGGATATTATTTCCGTTTGCGCTGAAGAAAAACATATTTCTTTTGCTCAATATAATTTTACCCCCCCCCAGTCAACATCAATGTCCACCCGCCAAAGCCTTTCTCTAGGAAAGGTTGTTATTCAAAATTACTGAAACTATTACATTCCTCCTTCCAGAAGTGCCTCTCCGAAAGGAGACAGAATGATATCATCCCCTTCATCATCTTCAGGGCAAGTCTTTTCGGCCTGGTGAGACCCAAAGGGTTTCACTTGGCTCCGCAAATGGTCGGGCCAGGATTCCTTTCGACATCCCCGAAAAGAGGTAAGAGGAAGCTGCGCACACAAGATGTTGCACGTTCGAACGTGCGGGAGGGGAATCCAACGTACAGCTGTATCCAAGAAGGCCGATGAGACCGCGTACCTTCACTCTGGTGGCTGAGAGCCCGTCCCCCACCCCAGTCGCGGCCGGTCGCGGGGGGCGCGGGCATTTGGCTTCCCCTTGGTCGGGGTACCCGACCCTAGAGCCGCGTTGGTGTGACCGGCGTTGCCGGGGAAACATATTTTTTCGAAAGCTTTATCTACAATGAGGGCGGTTCTTGTGGAACGCCTGCTTATCTTCTCCGAATAACTTACGCTGTTCAGAGTTTTTCCAACTTCGTCTGGGAGGCCTGTGGGGGTGGGCGGGTTATAAATTCAGATCGGGGGATTATAAGCTAAAGGCGTTGGGGGGGGGGACGTGGGTGTGTGGATTGCAGTTTTCGCACATTGTGCTAAGGAAGTGGAGTTTCTTGGCAGTTTCCGAAGAAACATGAAGCAATCTGTACAGAGAAGGTTCGTGTCTCCTTTTGTCTGACATGTCTTATATCTGTGGCGGTTTCGGTATGGTAGTTGGCAATGGGGTCACCTTGTGGACGATGAGTGTGCGGTACCCGTGTGTTTTACTTGGTAGATATGGAAGCAAGCGCAGTGAGTATGTGTGCGGGTCCTTCGTCCTTCCCCGCTCACAAATCCTTTACAACTTCAGATAAGAATGACATTCCCTGGCGCCGCTCGTGAGCGTACATTACCAGTCTTCTCCCGCTGGCATTGAGGCATGTTTTTATTGTTACTGGTATTATCTGGTACTTTAGCACTTGCCATCGAAAAAAAGGAGGCAAAGAGCGGGCAGAGTGCACCAATTCATGCATGAATTTAAAACATTAGCGCAAGCGCTATGGAGGAGAACAAATAAAGCGCTGTGGCTCGAGAAATTACAACTCGTTGAATCTAAAATCAGAAGTTCCTCGGACATACTTTTTCTTAGTACTGAAGTTTCCGATTCAGTGTTGCAATTACAAATACCCCACTCATGGAGAAGCATCGCTGGATTCAGTTTTCAGCACCTAGCGAGACGTTTCCCGTGCCATTACTTCACCTGGCTCTTCTCCGTCTACACAAATGATCCTCGGTTTCTCGTATTATGCATGCCACATGCCTCAATATTTTCCTTTTTTTCCCACGGTCAAGCAACTGGTCAACTTCTCAAATATATTGTTTCCCTACCAGCGCATTTGTCAAGCACATCTAAAAAAATTGAATAAAAAGAATGGCGACATTTTTTTCGAGGCAGGGCCCAGCCGACTACTACTGGTCGGACACAGAGAACACCCACAGGACGCGAAACCGTGAGATGCTGAAGGCACATGGAGCGGAGATCAAAAAACTATACGGTCCAGATCCGTCGATTCGATACCTGTTTACACCGTTTATTCTTCTCCAGATTTATCTTGGGTACCACGCGAAGGACATGGGGTGGCCCACTCTTCTCCTTATCGCGTATTTTGTGGGCGGTACAATTACACACAGCTCCTTCCTGGTAATTCACGAGCTCTCGCATTGCCTCTGTTTTACCAGGCCGTTCTACAACGACCTGTACGCAATGTTCGTGAACCTGGTGGTGCCCCTGCCGTACGCGATGATGTTCAAGACGTATCATGCTGAACATCACCGCTACTTGGGCTGGGACCGCATTGACTCTGATTTGCCCACGCGGGTTGAGGGGAGGTGTCTATCAAGCTACGTTGGCAAGTTTATATTTGTCACATTTCAGGTGCTGTTTTACGCATTCCGACCCACTGTTGTGCGGAGGATCAAGCTTCAGAAGCTGCACGTGATGAACTACACTGTGCAGCTGACGTTCAACCTGCTTGTGTACTACTTCTGGGGCGGGTGGCCACTGTTGTACTTCCTTATGTGTACTTTTCTTGGCACCAGCTGGCATCCACTCTCTGGTCACTTCATCTCGGAGCATTTTGTGTTCACGGGCAACGGTGAGCAAGAGACGTTCTCGTACTACGGGCCGCTGAACTGGTTAGCGTGGAATGCTGGCTATCATGTTGAGCACCACGACTTCCCAAACATTCCATGGACGCGAATAGCGCAGCTGAATACGATCGCGCCGGAGTTTTATGTTGATCTTCACCGTACCAAGTCGTGGCCCGCGACTCTGTTCAACTTCTTACTAGACGCGAACGTGAACCTCTGCAGCCGTGTTGTGCGCGAGCGCGGCGCTGCCGGGCGTGAGAAGCTACTGCCGACATCGACGGGTCGCATGAGGGCGGCGGAGCCACACAAGGGTCCGTGCTCGTGGAAAGAGAGTGGCTAGAGGCATTTCTTTGCAGTTAATTTGAGATCTTATTCCTTTATAGGATGAGTGTCTAAAAATCAAGCGTCTCTGGGTAACTATACAGGTTTATGTGTACCGATATGGACTACATAGCTAGGAGACATTTATTTACTTTTTGGGGGCACTGCGTACATGTATTGTTTGTGCGTTTATGGGCATGTGAGTGCCATTTTTTTTTTTTTAAGCCATGCTTATTAGCTCTGCTTTTTACTGAGAGAAAATAATTATGTTGGCTTTGAAGTTGGAACTTGGTGTAGGCTAGGTTCACTTTTTATTTCCCGTAGGTCGTACACAGTTTATTGCTGGGTAGGGGAAAAGTAGATGCCTTTTTCCTTTTATGATTTTTTTTTTTCGAGGTGTGTTTGCCAGTTTAGTTTCTGGGTATTTTGCCAGCCGAAAGTTAAAGGAGGGAGGTAAGGCGACTCACCGGTGAAAATATATTAATATACATATGAAGTGTACTTGCGCTCTTCTGATTTGAGACAGTTGTGCGAAGGAAATTCACAAAACTCAAAAGGCAAAGGAGGAAAGCCTGGGAGTCTGTCAAGCAGGAAAATTGAAAAAGCTGTTTTGTGACAGGAAAACAAAGCTTTTTATCTTTGCTTCTCATTCACCTTTTTTCTTATTTTACCTCCTTGCTTTTCTTCTACTTTTCCAATTCCTGCCCATCGATACACACACACACACACACACACACATACACTCAACTATTTTATCGTTAGGTACTTTATAGATCACTTTTATTCCACTTAGTATATCTGCAAAAGAACAGCATATTTTTTTTTCCAGATCTTCTATTTTTCTGAATCTTATATGTATTTTTTTGTTTTGAACGCGTCCATGCTACCATAGAACATGCACTAGGCTCCACTCCACCGGGTCTGTTGCAGGCACCCGTCGCTTGGCGCGGCGCACTCGCACACACCCATCGCGGCAGTGGCCGGCCCAGCCATCTTCGCACAGCCCCCTGCCCCAAACCCTACCCTTTACCCGCACCGAAGAGCCCACCAAAGCAGTCTCCACCATGCTTTTCGACGCAGCGGCTCCCCAGGGCGGCACTTAGCCCTCTCAAACAATAGGCGGCGAGGGTTTCGCGACCCTCGTCGGATTCACGCCGATACCCTTGCCCATCACGTTTGTGGAAAAACTAGCCCACAGTCGCAGGTTGTCCCGACGGGACGCTATCCAGCCACCGACTGCCAGCATTAGCGGCGACACCCGACCCTCGATGAAATGGGTTCTTGAGCTTTCCACTGCTGTGGCTGACGCGGCATTTCCTGGCACATGCTCTACCCGGATTCCCCGCACGCTGAGTGGACATTGGGACCTTATGCCATGCGTTGAGGTGTGCATCGGGTGAGGTTACTTAGAGAATTGAGCCCCCAAAATTGAATAAAAAGAATGGCGACATTTTTTTCGAGGCAGGGCCCAGCCGACTACTACTGGTCGGACACAGAGAACACCCACAGGACGCGAAACCGTGAGATGCTGAAGGCACATGGAGCGGAGATCAAAAAACTATACGGTCCAGATCCGTCGATTCGATACCTGTTTACACCGTTTATTCTTCTCCAGATTTATCTTGGGTACCACGCGAAGGACATGGGGTGGCCCACTCTTCTCCTTATCGCGTATTTTGTGGGCGGTACAATTACACACAGCTCCTTCCTGGTAATTCACGAGCTCTCGCATTGCCTCTGTTTTACCAGGCCGCTCTACAACGACCTGTACGCAATGTTCGTGAACCTGGTGGTGCCCCTGCCGTACGCGATGATGTTCAAGACGTATCATGCTGAACATCACCGCTACTTGGGCTGGGACCGCATTGACTCTGATTTGCCCACGCGGGTTGAGGGGAGGTGTCTATCAAGCTACGTTGGCAAGTTTATATTTGTCACATTTCAGGTGCTGTTTTACGCATTCCGACCCACTGTTGTGCGGAGGATCAAGCTTCAGAAGCTGCACGTGATGAACTACACTGTGCAGCTGACGTTCAACCTGCTTGTGTACTACTTCTGGGGCGGGTGGCCACTGTTGTACTTCCTTATGTGTACTTTTCTTGGCACCAGCTGGCATCCACTCTCTGGTCACTTCATCTCGGAGCATTTTGTGTTCACGGGCAACGGTGAGCAAGAGACGTTCTCGTACTACGGGCCGCTGAACTGGTTAGCGTGGAATGCTGGCTATCATGTTGAGCACCACGACTTCCCAAACATTCCATGGACGCGAATAGCGCAGCTGAATACGATCGCGCCGGAGTTTTATGTTGATCTTCACCGTACCAAGTCGTGGCCCGCGACTCTGTTCAACTTCTTACTAGACGCGAACGTGAACCTCTGCAGCCGTGTTGTGCGCGAGCGCGGCGCTGCCGGGCGTGAGAAGCTACTGCCGACATCGACGGGTCGCATGAGGGCGGCGGAGCCACACAAGGGTTCGTGCTCGTGGAAAGAGAGTGGCTAGAGGCATTTCTTTGCAGTTAATTTGAGATCTTATTCCTTTATAGGATGAGTGTCTAAAAATCAAGCGTCTCTGGGTTGCCCTGATTGGTGTGAATGTCGTGCTGTTCGTTAGATCGCTTAGCCGGACGATTTTCGTCTGTTTATAAGTACGACCTTTGGCGAGGCAGTGTGGTGTGTTCTATTCTTTCTTGCCTCTTCCGTTTTTTGGTGGACAGGACGATTGCTGACTGCTCCTTATCTTGCTCTGGACTTAGTGTTTTCGTTAAAATGGCTTAAGCTGTTACTCGCATTGGAAGTTGTGTGCGTGTGCAAGTTTACTTTTTGCCATCAGGGCGGCGCACTATACTTTTTTCGTGGGTTTTGACCCCCTTCCGTTAATAAACCTAAAAGAAACACGTCAACTACCGGCTAAAGGATGATAAACAAGGAAATGGAGCATATGTGCCTTCACATATGTAGGAAAGCATGAGGATGAAGGGATTTTTGCTGTTGCTACTGGCAACTAAAGCTCATCCTGTCCCCTGATCGCTCCCTTTTTTTATGACTCTGGCTTTTCATGACACGGAGCTCGCACAGCGTATAGCATTTGCTTCTCCGTGCGACTGCATCAGCTGAAACGCCTTGAAGTGCGACCATTTTTGGTTACTATTCTCATCTCCCTTTCTCCTCACACACATCAACGTTGACGCTCTCTTTCTCTCTCAGATTTTGTCCGATAGAATGAAGCGCTTCTGCACCCCTACTCTGGCTGCGGTGCCGGCTGCCCGTACTTTCTTTGGTAAGGGATGGGACAATGCTGCACTGGACACCATATTCAGCAGTATGCTGCGCAAGCCGGAAGTGAACGACCGGATTCGCACTCAGTATGCCTCGACGATGGATCCTCGCGATGCCGATGTACTCCGCCGCCTCGGTGAGGTGTCGAAGGAAAACAAGACGTTTATTCGCGTTTTTCTCCCCCCGCACCTGGGCGATCCCCATCGCCTGCTGAAGTGTTACAGCTTGATGGCTTACCCTATTCTCGATGACAAGGGTGGTCAGCTGAAGGTAGAGATGGATGGTTGCAAGTTGGATGCTTTTGCGGACCCTGATGACGACTACTCCAAGGTGGTGATTCCACACATCGAGCTAGTCGAGTATCTCGCGAAGTCTCTTTTGGAGACGATGAAGTGGGAGGCTACTCCTCGTGGCGCTGCCTCGCTTCTGGAGTCGCTGTACCGCGGCGCCGAGATTCCAGACCATGTGTTCCAGACGCCCGCTGTCATCGAGCGTTTGGAGGACTACAAGGACGGTAACAAGGTCATCAGCTAAGCCCCAAATTCAAAATGTGTTTGCGGTCTGTATCAAGAAAAACAAAAAGGAAGGGCGAGAGCTTTTTCCCGTTTGCTTTCGAACTTTCATTATGAAACACTCAAGGGGAGCAGCACTCTCTGCCACTTCCTACACAAAGTATCATAGGAATGTAGGACTACTTTGTATTAGTTGTCATGTCGGTAACAGTTTTTTTTTTTTGTTTCAGTCTGTTTTCCCACGAAAGAGGATGCGTTCACGAAAGGGAGGTTCTCCAGAGAGATACGATAGTCGAAAAGGGCGCACTTAGTGTTCACGCTAACGTTCTTTTGAGGTTATCCGCTCTTCCAGGCTCCTTCCACATTCATCCAGTTGCCAGCTTAGTCGTACCCTGGAAGAAAAAAATCGAAATAAAAACAGTTGTGCAAATTATTGAGACATCAGTGCATGCAGTGGTTGTCGGTGAGCGTAGAGCTCAGGTTTGCTCACTCTGCACGAAAGCTGTCCACAATTCTCGACATGAGTTTCACTGCTTGAGACAGATACATCCGGAATTCACTGGGGAGACTGAATGGGAAAAAGCGGAGCTTATGCCGCATTGGATGTACAGGGCGGTGTTTCCTTCATTCCTCGTATGTTTCTGTCCTGCACTCAATGAATCATGTTTATTGTCCTTGCCGTTGTTTTCACTCTTCATCCTCATGAATTCGTCCATACACATTCTTCTTCCAGTACAGTGGAGGCAGAACCATGCCCTGGTGAGTCGCCTAAGAGACGGGAAAATCTTTAACCTACGCTGGGAAGCACTCAAACGGCGTACATGGTATTGTAGAAACGAAGCGGTATGACTGACACACCCCTCTCAGAACAGCTGCCTGAGGAATTGTCCGCCATAGAAACACAACGACAGGAGCGTTTACTCGCTTTCACTGTTGCAGAGGGCTCACTGTCTCTTTTGGTACTGGATGAAGCGATCAGGCGCGAGCGCCTTGAACAGCTTTACCGACACGAAGCAGCTCTCATGGAGCTCAGCACTGTCTTGTCTGGTGGAGCTCGAGACACTGCTCTGTGTCCCTCCAACACAGTGATATCCACTAGTTCGTTGAGTCTTGAAGAACCATTTTCCTGTGAGGCTGTGGATGGACTCAGTGAAGAGGATATCGAGCGCATTTGGAAACGAGAACGAAGAATTTTGGAGCAGCGTATCAGTTCAGTGAGCAAGCGTGTGCGAACTCTCCAGCAGAGAAAGTCAGGACTTTAAAGTTATGCAATTCACCACTTCACGGCTCGACTGCTTAACTATTCTGAAATTTCTTCAAGGCTCCATCACCTGCCTGCCTTGCCTACTCGTTTCATCAACACTTGAGCGGTTTCAATTTTGATTGACTCACGTTGAAACGTGAAGTGCAAACAGCGAATCAGCCGTGCTTGGCGCTTTTTATCCTTTTAGATTCTGCTCAAGCGCGTGCAGCTCATAATGACTGTGCCGCTCTTCACTGCATCATTACCACTGCCACGGCGTAATGGATCTCAAGCAATGAACAGGCCATTGGGAGGACCAACGCATGGCTAAGTTCTCAAGGTAGAAGTCACAAAAGACAAAGAGATAAAACACCTATAGGAAGTGCTGAGATGGCTTACGAGCTCCCGCGCTCAGCACATTATGCACGCGAAAGTGGTTGACTTTTATGGTATGACGTTGCTCCACCGAGCGAAGACCCTGCAAAACCACTTTTCGCAATGGTCTCCTGCTTGTCTTTGGCGCTTGAGTCATCTTCTCACACCGCCTTCTATCGCACGCTTCCCTTTCATATACTTTGGGGTGCCACGAATCTGATCATCGGCGGGAAAAGCAACACTCCACCTCCTTGTGGTACACTTACTCACATAGCTTCTAATCTTAGTTGCCGCTGACGGGCTTTGTCGCACCTTTACGTTTGTGACACCGATGGTGAAGAAGGGGGAAATCCATGCACGGGTGCTGCGCCCTGGCGAGTCGATAGCTCTTGGCTACAAGTTTACAGAGTTTGAGATTGTGCTGTTCCGCCCGAGGTACCACCATCGTGACAAATCGGCAACGGCTTCTGCACTGAAAGCGGAGGTGGCTGATAGCTCGCCTGTGGGAGATTCTTTTCAAGAGCCCATAAATCACGCAACCGGTGTCAACATCGCCACCATCAAGTCAAGAATACCGACGCCCTCAACGGGGACTGATGCAGATCCCGCCGAAAAGAAAAGTGCTGCCGGGCACTCAATCTTGCGCCCCTCAGTCCCATCTCAAAGGGCTGCCAGCGGGGTAGTTGATGTCAACGATCCGATTGTGGCTCCTTGTGCACAGAGAGCAATTGACGTAGGGAACGAAATGGAAGCGCTGGACGACATAGCCTCGGTTGCCCCGCTCTTTTTGGACACGGCGGTGTGCATTTTCTTCGATGAGCTGGTGAAAATGGACTACATCGCCACGGGGCGCACCACCATTGATTCCAAAGGGCTTCGCTACAAACCTCACCTTGTTGTTCTGGGAACGGAGCCGGCCACAGGAGGCTACTGCAATTTCAACATTACCGGACCCGACGGAGAGCCCTTGCGAGATGGCGTGGATGACCCGTCCGATGAGGACCCCGGCTTCTTTGTCAGTCGCACTGCTACGAGCAACGGACCCGTTACCATGGCGGCTGGGGACGGTGTGGAGGTGAGCCTGCATTGCCTGGACATGTGCTCCGGGTTTCTCGTTGCTGCGACATTGTTTGCAAAGGACACGTGGTTGAGCCGCGAGCGCAATGTATTCTACATGGTGAGGCGGCGGAGGAGCTCGACACCCCTCTGTTTGGTGCCTGTATGTATTCACGGTGAGCCCAGCAACAGCTGCGTCTCTCTGATGGTGCGCAAGGTTAGAATTCATGGGGAGACGATGTGGGAACTGGTGAACGTGAGCGAGCCCTTGTCTTGTAGAGACGTGAAGAGTCTTATCTTGAAACTTCAGGAGCGAGGCTTAGCGGATCCAGCTCATTTTGAACGCGACTATGAGCTGAAAGCTGTGTCTAATCGAGGTGGCGATAGCCCCAGCGTAGGCGCAGAGGATGATATCCTCAGTGACAGTGAGCAGATCAGCAGCAGCAGCGAGTTGCACACCTCAGCTTCGCATAAGCGTCTCAGCTGTGCATTCGAGCAAGAGCAGAGTCTCACCTCCGTACGCGGATCGCTGACGGGTGAACGCCACTGCTCATTTCCGCACAACCGTAGTACTCGCACCTTCTCGACTTTACTCACTGATGTGCCCCGAGTGGTCCGAGAGGCGAGACGCCAATACAACGTTGGTAGATCTCACGTACAGACAAACTTATTTGACGGGGGCACTTCTGAAGAGGACGAAGTACTTGACGACGCGATGCGGGCAGTGGTGCCTAGCTACGCAGATGCCTCGCTTGTGCGGTACGAGAACGGCGCCTACAACGTCGGGTCAAGGGTGGGCAACCTTGTTACACACTATGTTAGCCATCGTGAGACGTACGGACTCGATGCAGCTAGCCAGCGTTTGCCCGGTGGTGGGCGACAAAGAAGCTCGAGAGACGAGCTGCTTCCATCTCTAGGTGCGCCGCGAACGCGCTCCTCGGCAGAATTGGTGACACTGCTTCCAGCGCTCGATCGCTGCCAGTCTAGTAATAGCGAGTTTTCTGTGAGACCCGAGCTTCCCGAAGACCTGCTGTTCACTCCACTAGAGAGGCAAGTTGCTGCCAGAACGCAGCCGCACAGCAGCTCCGTGAACGCGAATATGAAGAAGCGGCGAAGCACAGTCGGACGAGTCCACCATAGCTCGTCCCTCCAAAAATCTGGGCGCCGCAAAAGGGGCAAGCGGCTTCCTTCAGCACGTGCTAGTGGAAGGAGCCGATCACAATCAAGGAAGAAGAAAGGCGGGAAGAAAGCTAATGGCGCGCGTAGGCCGAATTCCACGTCCGGTATTCCACGGTATCGCAGCGCGAGTGCAAGCCCGCAGCGCTCTTCGTCGTCCTCATCGGCGCACAAGCTGAAGGCACGGAAAATGCTAAGTCGCGTTTCAAGCGGCAAGTCTTGAGATGGAAGTGGGAATCAAGCACAATCGTTCGAGCGGGCAGGTGGTATTGCTGCGTATTCGGGCGGCTTTACCCCTCCCCCCGGCGCTAGCTGACACGAAACGGTGATGGGACTTGCACCGACTTCTCACCCCTTATCCCAATTGCCGCACATGTCGGGTCATCCCTTACATGGGAGGGAGGAGTGGGTGCACGATTTTTATTCATGTAAACTACACTTTTCTTTATTTGATTCTACCTTTCTTTTGGCTCACTGCCACCTCTTTGGAACACTTCACTGCCTCCGGCGTCTCTCTCGCTCTCGCTTGTTTGTTTGTGAGCAGCTGAAACGTAGCGTTGCCAGTTAGCGCGCGTGCACTCTCCTATTCGGTCTTTGCATATTGCCGGCGTTTCTGTGTGTAAAAACGACTTTCAAGCCAAGCAGCAAAGAGACAAGACGCTAGTTCTTTGGTGCCATACTAGCATGGGAGGAGGGGGCACAAACTCTACAGCGCTGCCGCCGTCCGTGTGAGGATGCTTTTTTTTTTTCTTTACCATTGTTGTTTGGGAGTGTGAGGAAACTCATGTCCTTGAGACAACAAAGGCTAGAGGCATGCGCAAGGCTCATTTTTCAATAGCCGCCAATGATGCTGGACGAGCTTCACGCACATATGCTTGCGTATGGCCGGGAGTGTTCCGCTCGGAGCGTCCATGCGATGTGAAAAGTTGTCCGTGTCTGCACTGCGATAACTTCTGCTTGGTTGTGCTCGCAGTATTCATTGAGAGCGGTAGCTCATACTGGTGGCTGGAGTGGCTTCTTTGCCCTGTCGCGCAAACCCACTTGCTCTTCAATGTTTTTTTTTGCATCTCGGCATCGTTTCTTCCTTGACAAGGCCCATGAAGAGTTCGCTGTCGCCCTCAGCTGCCTTTCTCACTTTCGCTGCATCCTTTCTCACACACACAATCCTTTGCTTACCTTTCTGCTCTTCTGTTTGCTGGCTTTGCTCCTTTCTCATGAGCAGTGCACGCTGTCTTATCAACCCCCTCCACAGTGGTTAAATCGTGCTTTTGATTATGCACTTCCGTGCTTCTTCCTGCTGCTCACACTGGCTTATGATCATATTTTTTTTTTTGTGCTCTACTTCGTCTTCGCCTTCCTGTGCACCACAGTTAGCAAAGCAAGGGGAGGCGTTGATTCAGGGAGAGGAAACAGCATACTACTCAGCAGAGAAACAAAAGTCAACAAGCAGCGCTCGCTTCAGTTGTGAGGATGCTAGCGCATCCTATCCTCGCGTCTGAGGATGACGAGGAGTATGTAATTCGTGTGATCTTCTCCCTGCCAGCCCTTCTCGATGCATACTTTGATGCGGTCGAGACGATTTGTTCAGATTCGTCCCCACCGCCAGAGTCCAAAACTCGCGCAGAGATTCTGCACCTAACGATTCAGCAGCGCATGCTTGTTCTGGGACGCGTGCCTCCCAGCACATTTCGACATTTTGATGAAGTTTCCGGCGTGGAGACGGAGGATAAGGAGCTTCCTAAACTCATTGATCAGCTGCGCCATGTCTTCCTTGAGAATAAGGTGGATATTGGCCCACAAGCGCTCTTGTGGCGCAAGCGGTCCCTATCTCTAGCGAGGGAGTGCTCAGATCATATGAATCGCTGTCGCGTTCGCTTTTCCTTTAGCAGGAAGATGCGCCGCGAGTTAGTTTCGTTCGGTTCGGGGTCGTACGCATTCAGCATGATTACCTTCGGTCTCATAGTCATCTTTGCTTGCAGTACTCTAGTTGTGATACCAGCCGTGCAAGCCCCACTGTTGAGTGGGCTGACCGCCGGCTGTGTCGCTTGTGCGCTTCTTTTCTTCTCTGCGGCCCTCGTCTCGTTTAATTGCTTCACTGCGGTGCGCTCCTTGCACATATTGTACTCGCAGTTATTCCACGAGTACTTGATTGCGGGTGGGTCACCGTCTGATATCCTGCTGAATTCTTTGCAACCGTCATCCTTCAAACCATTGGGAAAGGATGGGCTGCGGGACAATGGGGCGAAGCGGCTAGAGATGGGTCGTGAGACGAAGACGGGCTACTATACCATCCCCTATGGAGGCGAGAACACAATCGGATACATCGAAGGCAAGCAGCTGAATGCACAGGTGGTGATGATCGCCTTCGACAGCAACTACCAGATTACCTGGTGGAACAACGCAGCGGAGGTGATGACGGGGTTCTTGCAAGATGGGTGCATTGGCAAGCCCCTGAACGAGCTTGTTCAGTGCTCTAACGACGAGAATGTGTGCTCCCTTATCAAGCACACACGTCGGGGAAATCCGCTCAAGATCAAACTCCGCTCCCTCACTGCAGCCCCAACAACGCTCAGCACTGTGGTGGCACCAATTCTGAACTGCGACAACAAGCCCATCGGAAATGTACTGATCTGCGCTAACTCGCTCGACAACTTGAGAGAGTACCGCATTTATATGCACAACTATCAAGTGAGCGAAACAGTCGGTGCCTTGTCCTTCTTGTCGGAGCGCTCTTCCCTGTCGCACGAAGACTCCACTCTCGTCAATTCCCTGAGACGCTTTGTCAAGAACGGTCTGGCAAACCATGTGGAGGCCCTTGCGCGGGAGATGGAGTCTGACTGGGACTGGACGAGCGTGGAGCAGCTGCTGGGTCGCGCCTTGGGTCACCGGCTCGGGCTGCATGAGGTGATCGTGGACCCGCTGTTCCCGTCCACGCTGTGCGTCAACCCAGACGTGGCGAAGACGTTTGGGACCGTTGTCGGGCTAGCCAATGATCGCTGCACTGTCACTCTGCAGATGTTGAACTTGACAGGCAACGTTTTTTCGCTGGCCGTGACCGTGTTGCTGGGCCCCAAGTGCCGGCCGTGGGATCAGGCGCAGTTGGAGCAGCAGCTGGAGCAGCTGTTGCGCAGCACGGCAGGAAGCGTGTACCTTCTCGAGGAGCGCGTGGTGCTGCATTTTCCATGTCAAGTGGCACCGATCTTGGACGAAGGCGACCAGGGCGATGCCAATCCTACCTCCGACCAGGCGCTGCAGATCACGCAGGCCAGGGCCATCATTAACTGCACGGTGAACGTGGTGACCGCCATCACGAACATGGTGGATCAGCACAACTTATCCCTTATCTTGCTCAAGACCATGTTTGTCTCTCTCGCCAGCGTGCGCGAGAGTAGCGATCTCGAGAAGCGCTTGTCTGCTCGCCCGTGTGATGTAGATGTAATTATTTGCGACAGCGAGTGGCTCAGCTCATCCCGTGATCTCCTCATGAACAACGACCACGGCGCCATGGTGATTCCTCTGATCGACGCCCAGATGCCAGTTCCAGCCGACGTGCAGCACGCGATTCGCATGCCGCTTGTGCGACGGGATGTGCAGCAGCTCATCTTGGAGGTTGGCAAGGCAGTTTCCATGAAGAAGAACGCCATCTCCGCCCGCGAGGAGCGTGAGCGAATCCTCACGCTTCGGCAGGACTCCCCATGGTCGCGCGGCAAGCTGCTGGGGCGCGGGTCGTACGGTGCCGTGTACGAGGCGACTAGTGATCTCACCGGCGGCAAGATGGCTGTGAAGATGTTCTACTTCTCCAACAACGTTGAGTCGTCGATTAACACACTGCTGAACGAGATCTTAATCATGTGCAGTCTGAACCATCCCAACATTGTGCACTACTTCCACTGCGAGCGCAAAGACAACAACGTAAGCTTGTTCATGGAATTGTGCGAGGCCTCACTAACGGACATCATTGTAGGACGGCGGCAAAAGCCTGCTCACCTGTCTGTCGTGCAGATTATTCGGCAAGTCCTGACCGCCATTGCTTACTTACACAGCCGAGGGATCGCCCATCGAGATGTCAAACCCCAGAACATTCTTCTAAAAGGTGAGACGATGAAGTTGACCGATTTCGGTACTGCAATTAAGGGCAACGCGGGTAAAGAGGTGCGAGGCACATTCCGCTACATGGCCCCGGAGGTCTACAAGGGTGACTCCCACTCACTGAGCTGCGACATATGGTCCATCGGCTGCCTTGTGTGCGAGCTCTTCGCGTGCCCAACCCCCTTCATGGCGAATTCATCTCTGCTGGGTGAAATGACATCCACCGTGGACTACCTGACGAATGTGCCGCAAAACGCGGTCCTGATCGACTTTTTGGAGAAGTGCTTCCAACTTGACCCTGAGCTGCGCTGGGGAGCCGGTGATCTTCTCATGCATCCTCTGCTTTCTGGCAATGCCGCATCGTCGTCTCTGGTGAAGCTCGAGACGATTTTTGACGCGAAGCATAACAATCCTCTCGACCCGTCAAGGCACACTTTGTTTTCCTTGCGGTCTGAGTGACGGGGGTGAGCAGAGCAGAAGCGGGGCAGAGAGACCCGGCGCCGCGTGCTCCGTGACCGCTACTCTACCACGCGTATGCACCCTCTCTCCGCGGTCAGAAGCACCGCAGTTGATTGGCGTGATTCTTATCCGTGGAACTTTTCTCTTTCTCATTATTGTTTTCTGCTAGAAACCAAAGCATCCTCAATGAGGGTGGAATGGATCGGATGTGGATGCTGGTGATACACGAACACCTCCCACAATGTTTCTCCCTCGTTTGTCGTTTGCGTGCCGAGGCGCTCATAATGCGCCTAGGCCAGGAGGGGGAAAAGGGGGAGAGAGACTTGTCTGGCTCATCTGTGAGGGGCGCCAGGAGAGGAACGCGGTGCGCAGTGCACTTCTTCCTTGCTTCCAGTGTATACCTGCTGGGGTGCACATACCAGTATACTTTTAGCCGTCTTAGCATTCCCCATTTGTCCCTCCTCCTTTCCCATTCATTTTCATTCTGTTTTCATTTTGCTGTTATGCGTATGATTATGCCCAGGTCCGTCTGGCGCCGATCAAGCAGCGTGTAGTCAAAAGCACTCGAGGAAGGGCAAGAGGCTC
The DNA here is from genome assembly GCA_033953505.1 of Leishmania tarentolae. Classification (NCBI taxonomy): domain Eukaryota; phylum Euglenozoa; class Kinetoplastea; order Trypanosomatida; family Trypanosomatidae; genus Leishmania; species Leishmania tarentolae. The sequence goes on from CP119850.1 coordinate 605,608, forward strand.
CCCCTTGATACATGACATGACCCAATTCAACGTCAGCCAGTTCTCCCACGGCGACTAGGAATTCGCGGTAGTGTAACAGACGTATGCGAACAATGACTGTGACCTCCTAATTACTGACATGTTCGTGGCCGAGGGCTACACTGTGGAAAGAAGTGTAGGTACATCTGGTACTCTGGATGCCGGGATACTGTCTTTTGGTGTTCGTTTACTCTGTCTATATGATCTGCCCGAACGTCCCCACTCCGCCTCTCTGTCCCAACACGACGGACCCACATGTGTGGATCCGACTGCTGTACATGCTCTCCTCCACTATCCCACATGGTAACGCAACACGCAACACAAAACATTCACACACGTACACCTGCATCTCTCTGCTCCGATTGTTGAAAGCGAACCCGTGCACTGGAAATAAAGGCACACGTCAGCGGACGCTGATGAGCGGCTACGCCGATGCTTTTCATAGGAGCCCATTAACAGTACACTGAACGGCTCTCAGGGCTCGCGCGATGCAAAGAAAAAACGAAGAAAATGATGTGTGGGGAACATCGATGGATATGACAAGTGGGGAGGACGCGTTGAAAAAACTGTCTCCAACTCCCATTTGTCTCTCAGAGCTCCCTTCACGTTTGTTTTTCTGAAGTATTCACCGGAGAATCAAAAACGAGAACATAGTGGGGGAACAAGAGAACAAAAGAGGGCAACGAAGGCAGAGACGCATGACGGTGCACCTAAAGGTGTTGGATCTTTGTTTTTGTGAATTTCTTGCTCGCTCTCATGACAGTGGGACGCCTTTGAGTGCTTGACATCTCAGGGGTCAGTGCACACTCTGTTTCTGTGGGAAGCCGAGCAGCCCCCTTCTCCCAGCCAAGGCTGAACCGCTTCTGGTGGTGGCAGCGTCACGACACCTACGGTGTATAGAGGTCGGTGGGACGCATTGCCACGGATGCCAGTGCAGCCGGTGGCCGTGGGTATGCTTGTGCCATCCGTGCGATGGGCAAGGTCTCGGTGTGAGCCCAACGCATCCCACCCACCCACCTGCAGTGCCTACTGGCGGGGACAGGCTGGGGCTCCCCGAGGAGCGGGTGGATGGGGAGCACTGTTCGAGGCAGGGGCCACGTACAGACGACGCGACGGGCATGGCTGTGCTAGGTGTCAATGGCTGCGTTGCACGACGCGATGGGTGCCTGTGACACAGGCTCTATAGAGTGGTGCTCAGCTCGTGTTGTATGGCGTATGAATGGACAAGTGGTGACAGAGGGACGAAAAAAAAAAGTATCTGTGAGATCTCGAGGAATCGAGTTACGCTCAGCGCTTGGTTTCAGCCGATGCACAGTGGGCACATGATCAACCATAGCAAAGTACAGGTTGGACAGCGCAGTAAATATATTCGAAGGTTGACGCAATGGGTCTGAATAACAGTGCCTTTGCAACACGTAAAGTACATCAAGGGAAGCTGCGCTTCAAATAATAACGACGATGGTAATGCTAACGGGAGAGCAGATCTGTGTGCAGGATGGACACACGTACCCATTCAATTCTGGACCGTGGAGAACGACGTTAATACTGTGACTCAACGTACGCCACATATGGAGGGGTTACTGGGCATCGTCCCACAGGCTATGGCGACTGCGAAGGAGGGTGCTGAAGCTGGTGAAAACTGCGTTACTACGCCATACGCGCTGCTGTAGGGTGAAGCGGGGTACGAGGAATTAGACTAATCAGGTTTTTCCCGCACACGCTGCCATGCACGGACATATTTTGGGATAAAACAGCAGCTTTAGCAGTCATCAGGAAACACCTCCCGCGGTGTATGATGACAGAGATGATTGAGCACAATGATCTTTTTTTTTTTCGTATCCTGGCCGTGGTCGTTACAGATCACTATATTTGCTCAAAACATAATTTTGTGGACAGGACCTCTTGTAGCTGCTCATCAACCATGAGGGGTTTAGGGCAGGGCCTCTACACACAATGAGGAGACAAGGATCCTTGAGGGTCAAAAAAAAAAAGAGATACCTACGTCTCCCTATCTGAGGGTGTTGCTATCGTGAGTACAAGACGAGTGATAGCAGATTGTTATACTTTTGTACGGGAAAAAGAAGCTCGTCCGCTGGGTTGAGTCAGTGGCATGTATTAGATTGCATCATCGTACACATATCGTGTGGCATCTTTCCTTTTTTTTTGCTTTCTACCCCCTCATGTTCCACTTGGATATCTTGTCTTGCTTTTTTTTCTCAAACACGGCTCTCGGTGCTGCTTACCAGCGGTGCAAGCAGGGCCGGGAGGTGCAGCGTGGGGTTCCTTTTCATTTTGTTCAGTTGGTGAGAGAAAGTGTGTGGGTGGTGGCGGGGGGGGGTCGTGCTGCAGAAGAGGTAGAAGAGGGGAGAGGGAGGGAGCGAGCTGCCGACATGCTGAGCTGACGGACGGGAACAGAGGAGCTGCAGACAGCGGCAGAAAAAAGTACAAAAAACGAGAAGACAACGTAAAAGGCGTCCTCGTCTTTTCTCTGCGTTTTATCTCCAGTACTCCCACTGCCACGAAGCGCATGCGTTTGCGGGCTCCTCCCACCTTTGTCCTTCCTAAGGTACACTCACAGACATACACCTTTTTTTTTTTTTGCGTTGATGTGTGAACGTACCTGTGGATACGTGTTGTGCATAACTGCCCACCCACACAGATCACCGAAGACTCCTCGCTTCTTCGTTCGTTGTCTACAAATACCTATAAATATATATGTATGTATTTGTTGCCTCTTTCCTTCACGTGTCATTATTTTTGGGCTGGCTACTGTTGTCTTTTTGGGCATACCTAGCCGTCCTTGTGTCTTCCGTTTCCCCATTGCTTTGATTCGTGTTTTCCTGCATACTGAGATGCGTCCCCACGCACTGAGTCACCGTTACTTTCCTCTTCTCCTCCACGCCCTCCCACTTTTTTCCTTTTTTTTTGCTGACCAACACTACTGTCATGCCGATTTTTCTTTTGCTTTTACGATGTCGCATTTCTAGGCAACACGGTTCCTCCTATCCGTGCAGATCCCCACACGAAAGCCTCCCGCCCCCCTTTCGCGTTATCCTTCTCCGCTCTTTCCCCTCCTTGTGGATCTCTGTCCCAATATGTAGCCCTTTAATGTTGTTTGCACTTCCCCTCACTACCACCACAGCCCTACTTTGTTTTGCTTTTGCTCCCCTTCCATGTGTACCCCTGTCTGCCAAGATGTGTAAATCAATGCGCATAAGGGGGCTTCACGCTCTCACAGGGTTCTCTCTTCCACTGCCTCTTTATCATTTTAGACGACTCCCACTGCACTTGGCATTCTCTGTTTGTCTGCAGTGCATCTTCTCGCTTCGCTCTCGGCATCGATGTTGCCGTCCGATGCACGTATGCGTCTTTGCGCGTGTGGCCGGCATGGCGAATGCGCGCTCCTGCGTCTCGTTTCCCCCTTTCCCCTTCATTGAGAGTCACCAATCAGAACAAGGAAAAAGTTGACATGGGGAAGGCTCCGACTAACAAAAACTGCGGGATCACCTCCCCTTTTATTCGACACTTTGGGGCCACTCCTACGCGCCACTCTTCGAGATACCGGGGAAAGAGGTGTTGAGATGTTCTCACACTAGATCACCCTTGACGTTGCTCGCAACGTCCAGCATGCTGGCAGAGGCGGAAAGTGAGAGAATGTGAGAGTTTGTTCACCGTATCTCTGTTTGTTATGACTCCCGTTCGAAAAGATTCTGAAGAAGCACGCCCATTGCATAGAGAGGGCCGTCGTTGACGCAAGTGGGAGCGTCGCACCACTCTACTGGAGCATGCTTTTGCGTGCCCTCTCCGTTTTAGTCTCCTTTCCATGGTGCGCTCTCTTTCTGAGACTTCCCTCGCTTGCCTTTCTCTCCCCTCTCTCCTATCCATCTCTATGAGGCAACACACGCACGCATGCACACACACACACACACACACACACACACACACACACACACACATGCACGATGGCATCCTGATGTAAATGGAGGTACTCCGAAAGAGACGCAACTCGTGGCGGTGCAGAGGAATACACGAGTCACACACGTCCGAATTGATGCGTGGCGTTCTCGCTGCATCACGCGTGCTGCTCCGCTTCTTGCCACCCCAGGAGGTGGAGGCACTTCTCCAATCCGTCTTGGAACATCACAGCTCCACGGAGAGCCCCTCAGCGATTGTGACCGCCGACACCATTCCACTTGAGCTGAGGAATGAAGACAAAACACCATCTTTTAGCCTTCTCTCGTGCCTGCCGAGGAATCCAGACAACGAGGTGACGGAGGAGAGAGCGGGCAAAGAGGCGAGCATAGCCTCTGCAGTTGGCGGTGGCAAACTGAAAGACCCTTCGCGAATTACCAGTCGCTTCTCACAGCCACAGTATCAGCAACAACCAGACTACTCGCGCGGGCACGCAGGGAAGGGAACGTCCACCAATGCGCCGCAAGGCCAAATTTACTTCACCTTGGAGGCTGTGCGTACACATCCGATGATCAGTTTTCCAGAGATTTTGACGCAGTGGGAGCACTTCCTCGAGCTCGACGGCGATAGGGACGACGATTACGTTTCATCTCACCTCTCTTGCTCTGAGATGGCATTACTCAACATCAAGCTGGAGGATGGTCTTCTTGCCTCGCTAGCCGCGATGCGTGGCACTCCACCGCCCATCGATAAGGTGCCGAAGCACGTGGTCGACGTCCTTCGGTCCGATTTTTTGGTGGGGGACTGCCAGCAAGCGCCGAATACCCTTCACGCTTTTCGTGCGCCCCTATCGCATCGCGCATCAAAGTTTCCGGCCTGCTACACGCTTCTACACTTCTCTGCCGAGTTGGGCGACATGGAGTATGTGCAGGCGCTTTTGTCCCGCTACCCCTCTGGCTTTCCACTCCGGTGGCTCTCTTCTCCGATGCGCACCGGCGAAGTCTACCCGACTCCACTGCTTGCCGTAGACAAACCAGCCAGCGGTGTGGGCTTTTGGCCCTTCTCAGCGCTATCTCCACGACCGCTGGCTATGCCATTGGAGTCGGGAGCGGAGGTGTGCGCTAGAACAAATACAGAGTTATACCCGTCCGAGTGGGTTTCGGAGCACTGTCCGGACCACACAGGAATGTATCTCTGTCACCTGGCTGCCGCCCGCGGAAATGTGCAGTACCTGGATTACCTTGTCGGCCTTCTGGGCGCCGTGACAGTGCTGAAGGAGCAGCGCTGCGCACGGCCAGCGTCGCCGCTCAGCACGTGGGGCCCTCTTCGCTATCTGCCTGACCTGACCGCAGCGCAGTGTGCCCTGGCATTTCATCAAACAGCGGCGCTGGAGTGGATCGAGATGGCACACCCGTTTGCGCTGGAGCAGATGGAGCGCAGGACGCTGGCCAACGCCTTGGTGGCCGCAGCGATGCACAGAGACGATCTCACTGGATCTTTTTCGTTTCTCCGGGCGCGCTCGATGGAGCCACTGCACGTACTCGACTTGGTTTCCACCTCTGTCAGTGCATCGTGCGCTAAGGTCGGAGCGTCAAGGCCATCGCAGAGAGTGTGGAGCAGCGAGCTCGAGGAGGCCGGAATTCTTCACATTGTATTTGCAGCTGCAGAAGCTGGAAATGTTGGCGTGCTTCGTTGGTTTGACGACGCATTGGGCGCCACAGACATTCGGTGGCTGTGCGACCGACGTGGCACGACAGTACTGCATCACTGCGCGAGAGGTTTACACACAGCGGCGATGGAGGCACTGCTTTCAATCACAGCTGCCGCCTTGTCCACCGTCTCTGTTCAAATGCATGGCGGCGCTCTACGGTCCCCACTTCTCTGGACTCCTCTCGATCCCACATGGATAGACGTAGAGGACAGCGACGGTCGAACACCAGCTGTGTGGTGTGTTTTTGGCCGATCCAGGAAAGGGCGGGAGGTGGAGATACTGGAGGTGCTGCGAAAGGCCGGTTCCGACTGGCCGCGTCGCCGGCACAACGGTCTCTCACTCTTGGAGATCGCGGGACAAGAGCACTCTCATCACACAAGGTTGATGCGCTACCTGAAGCACCATATCAGAGCCCCCCTGCATTGCCAAGGACGCTGATCAAGTGTCTGCGTTTTTGTTTATCAACAAAACCGCTTACACCAAATTTTCCTCACTTGTTATGCCCAAGCACCACAGGTGACTTGTGGAGGGCGACGTGGTGCAACACAGGTCGGAGGGAGGCAGGGCTGTTCAAGGGTGCCGAACACCGAGGTATGGGTGCCTGTGATGGCGACTGCTGGAGGATACATGGATCTGCTTCGTTCTGCTTCTATCGACGCTGTCGCTTGCTTGCTTTTCTTTTTTGGTTCTCTGCTTTTTCGTTGGCCACCTCGAAAAGGTGAGACATGTACAGGGTATATACATACACATGCATATATATATATATATATATATGTATATGTATGTGTGCGCGTGTGTGTGCCGTGTACGTGTGGGGGCAGTACCTGAACTATGTGCATTAACGAGAGAAACGGCTTCTTGTACCTCTTTTTGCTGACTTGCGCGCTCGCCGCCCCTTCCCTATTTTCCTTTCGTGTTCGATTCCCTCCCCACGATCAGGCACACGAGAGAGAGAGAAGAGATGACGCAAAACGAGATCAGAGGATAGCTCTGCTGAGTGGTGGGCCACTGTAGTGTTTCTCCCTCAAATGGCCTTTCAGGCATCTGGCGTCTGCCGGGACACATCACTTTCATTCTCCCCCAAATTGGCTTTGATGGGCTTCAACATGCCCCTCACTGAACACTTCTTCCCCTTTTCAAGTCATCCGGTTACTTGAAGCATCTCTTGTGGATACAGCCTTGACTCAGCTGCGATTGCATCCGTCAGGTGCACACACACACACACACACACACACGCTCTCTCAGCTTGACCTGCGCCACACCTTAGGGACGAGGGCAAGCAATAAAAAATAAGCTACATTAGTACAACGAAGAGGAGAGCACCGCCTTGTGGGACATTGTGGAACCACCGGTACACACATTGCATCCACACCCATATATATATATATATTCCTGCCTCAAGACATCGGATGTGTGGCGGCTCTCCGTGCGCTCGCTCACACCGCAACCTACCCTACACTGTGATTACAGTGCCACTTGTCCTTCCGCCGGTCCACGTGGGGTGGCGCGGCGTGTCTAGCAGTCGTCATCGCTTACTTGCGCGCTGTTGCTCAGCTGCCCTGCTCTGATGGCGTCAGAGAAAGCGGTTGAATCGGTGAGGGGGTTTTGCGGACCGGCGATGTATGCCGACAGCGCCGTGCATGCGCGCGTCACCCTTGCTGACGTCCCACGCAGCGCTGACGGACTTCGGCTCCTAGCCTCAAATGGGAACTGGTCAGAGGTACTGACGTTGGCTGAGCAGCTCGAAACAGAGATCGAGGCTAAAGCCCAACGTCACCCTTTGAAGTATGCTTCGGTGCCGTGGGTTACGTCTTCATCGGAATCCACGCCGCGAGTGAGCCCTGAGAACCCTAAGGGGGCGCCAATGACCACGCACTCGCCTCCGGAGATGGATGTGACTGCCGCAGACAACTCAATCTTGAGGCTGTCCACAGATGCTGCGGTGCTCAGTGCACGACTTCCCTACGTGCTGGTGCAGGTTACTGCTAATCTGAAGATGCGGCGTGTTGTAGCTGCTAAGAAAGTTGTGGATGCCCTAGGGGACATTGAGGGAGAGGGGTTTCGTCACCCCGTCACGCGGGAGAGCTTTGCTCCATTTTCGCTGCGACTGGTGGCCGCCTTCCTCCCACTCTACGTCGGGGCGCCGATGGAGGCGCAGAAGAAGCTGTATGCCCTATTGGAGGAGTGCCTCCAGCGTGAGCGCCAATGTGGCGCTTCCAACAGCGACGCACGCATTCCTGCTGTTGTCGACGCCGACGCGGTGAAGCAACCAGCAACCTCGGTGGCTCTGCAGCGCACCTGGTCACGACAGGTGCTGCGTGTGCAGCGTGCCCTTCTGCATGTACACATTCACATGAATCAGCCGTCTTTGGCGCACAGCCTTGTGGAGCAGGTGCTGCGCTCCGAGGAAATTTGGCGCCACAAGTTTCACGACCTTTCCGATGAGCTCCATCAGCTTCGTCACAGTCTTCACCTGCAGCAGCTCCTTTGCCTTGCTCTTCACATCGGCGACGCTTCGCGTGCACAGGCGATGCGCGCTGCAATCCAGAAGATTGCCGCGCCCACCGCTGCAGAAAGCAGCACCGAAGCGGCGTCGTCAAATGCAGTGTCCAACTCGAACCTCTGCAAGCTGGTCGTGCTCTCCTGTGATGCGTTTATTGCGGTGTTCAATGGCGAGTACAAAAGGGCGGTTCAGCTCTTCCGAGAGGTGATGGATGCGGCTGCCCAAATGAAGCAGGCCTTGCGCGCCGCTGCGGATGGTCCGGGCACGGATGTGCATTCTTCTCCGGGTTCTGACGGCTTCGTCAGCGAGGACACACTACGCCGTTGGGTGCTTCAGGACATTTGTGCGAACGCGCAGGTGTCGCACACGACCTGCCAGGCATACTGCAGTGACTCCGACCCTACTAGGCTCATGTCTAGCTTGTGTACGACGCTGGAGGACTACGCTAAGGCGGAGCCGCAGGTGCTTTGTAACTCCGACGCATTTGTAGAGAGCCTCGTACGGTTCTACACCCTCTCCGGTGATCGAACGGCCAATCTGAACCGTTTGGCAGACTTGTTGGAGGTGTTTCGCTGTGATCGCATGTCTCTGCCGAGCCTTGAGGCACTTGTGTAAGAGAAGATGCGTAAGTGCTCGAGGACTGAACAGGCCTTTGGAAAAGTTCTGTTCTCGCAACACGCGCTGACCTATACCGGGACGCGAGGCCGCAGTGGTGAGCTTCGTCTCCCTGAGTGTCTACGAGGCGTGGGGGGAGAGCGCTTCCGTTCTGCTGCCGTTTTTTTTTCTTTTTTCGTCTCGAGAGGCTTCTTCAACACGCCACTGATTATCGTAGTGCTGCCGAGTGGTGGGTGGGTATGTGCGTGAGGTGCCGTGGACCCTCTTTTCCATCTCTTTCCTTCCTCCACTGGCCAACGCTCACGGCATCGCTGTCTTTTCCGGTTTGCCGGTCTCTCATTGTGCTGATGTTGAACAGCTGCTCACAAAAGTTGTCATTGAACACTGCCGAAAGAGTCAACATGACCGCTGCAGCGCTTCAGATACGGCTGCGGTGAGTCTCTGGACGGTGCCAAGGGGACGCACCATGCTCTGCCCCTTTCCACTTGCGTGACGGTTTGCTCTTTGCACCAGCCGTGATCCGCGAACATCCTGTATCGTTTCATTAGGACACACACACACACACACACACATCTATTCTCTTGTTGCTCGTCTCCTCTCTTCTGCTTCCTTCCATCAGCGACTCTATACTGTCTCGTCATCTACGGTTTGCTTTTCGCATCAATGTTCCGCCCAGCGAAGCCACTGCGCCGTTCGATCGATGGGCGGCGTAGTGAGAGCACCATCAACCAGAGCTCCAGGGCGTCGATGTCATCCAGACGATTAAGTTACCGCTCTCTTGACGCTTCGGCCTCGCTTTCGACAGCCACGGCTGCACGTTGTGCAAACACGGCGCCACCAGAGCTGGCCGAAGCTGCGGATGCGGAGGTGACGTCTACGGCGGTTCTTCCCTCTTTGCACCCCTGCACTGCTGAAGTGTACAAGGTGAGTGACTTGCGCAGCGTGCACCCACCGCAGCCACTGACATCCTTCTCTCTTGGGATGGCAGCTGATTTTGTCGATAGTGCAGCTGCGGTTGCTGTGGCTGACTGTGCAGAGAGCTACGCAGATGGCCACCCAAAGGAGCCGTCCTCACCACTGAAAATTACAACACCGCACTACGCGTGCCTGCACGGTTTTTGGGATGACACCAAGAGGTTACCGTGCATGCCGAAGTCTGCTCAGCGACTGTTCACGTCGGATGAGGTGTCGACGCTGCGTAGCGAGGCTCTACAGACTTACATGCGCAGGAAAAGAATGGAGGAGCAGAGGGAGCTCATCGCTGCAGAGGAGGAGGCACGCTCGCTGCTGTCCGAAGCTGCGGTGGACCAAATCGCAGCGGTGCGGGAGCTTCAGAAGGAGGAGCTCCAGTTGCGAATGCGTGCGGTGTCAGAAGCAGCCCTCCCAGTACAGTATCTTGAGCAGCGAATTCGCCGCCGCATTGACGAGGAGTATGCGCAGCAAGATGAGCAGCTTCGCCAGGAGGGCCGCGCCGCTTGGCGGCTGCGAGTGGAGGTTGAAACAGCGACTTTGGTGGACACTAGAACGTATGTAGCGGAACGTCGAGCGGCCATCCATCGATTTCGTGCTGCACTTACCTTTATCATTGTTCAGGAAATGGATCTGCGAAAGCACGTAGAGGCTGAGTCAGCGAAGTTCTGGGAGAAGTTTGCGCAGGAAGAGGCAGAGGGCAAAGCCGATGCTGAGCACCGCGCACTGGTGCGATTCCTCAACACCCCTGAGCAACTTGCCCTCGCGGCGGCGCGCGAGAAGCGAGAGCGGAAACGGGCGCTTCGCACAGCGAAGTTACTGAAGCTCTTTCAAGAGCAGCAGGAAGTTTTCGTGAAAGGGTGCCGACACGGAACAGGCGGGGTGTCGCTGTTCGTGGGCGACGCACCGAAGAAGATGTGCGGACGTTGTCGTGTCAAGTGGGATGAAAACCTTGGCTACTATGTGTCCTTAGATCACACAGTGAAGACGCATCCACCTCCGCCACCGATTACAGCGGCAGCAGATACAGAGATTGAGACAGCCTCGCGTGCTGCGAAGCGGCCCCCAGCAAGGACTTCCAAGAAAGGTTCCGTGCTACCGCCACTGAAAAAGACGCTGAATTAGACAACCCCCTCCTCGGCGTTCATAGTGTGGGAGCGATTACGTCTGCATGTCTGCTTGTCCGTGTATATGCGAGCGCTGTTGCGCATACCTTTTGTTGGTTTTATCCTTGAGCGCCGCAGGGTACAGCGCACCCACCGTCCTCTCTTCCCCGGTGGGACTTCGTTTCTGGGGCCTCCCTTTTCTCACCCCACTTCCTTTGGGGGCTTGGTTGATTTGTTACTTGCTGCAGCGATGTCGCACTCCCCCCTCTTCTCTCGGATGTACATGTCACCACTTCTCATCTGCTGTGCGTTGATGCGCTCGTGATCGGATGTCCTCTATCGTCTTGTTCTCTTGTTCTGATGGAACCTGACACGCCCCCGTTAGTAGCTGCTGCCCAGATCCGCCCTGAGAGCAGCCGGTGACGTCCTACACACCAGAAGTACACCAGTACGAAGCAGCCCTCCATGAGGGATGCTTTCCAACTGCCATGCATGACGACAGCGGATACGAAGAAAGGAGAACATGCCATTTTCGACAGCCGTATTATCCGCTCAGAGGACTGTCCGAGGGCGTCCTTCAGTGCCTTGTGACCGTCTTTCCCGCCTTTTCTGCTCTTCGCTGTCCTCCGCAGAATGATGGTGGCTTCGACTTGCGTAGTGTATCTTCCCATGTTGCTGGTGATTGAAGGGGTTCGCTGCCGTTGCCTTTCCTACCTCGTTTTTTCCCCTCCACTGCCGTCTCTCCGCCTCTCCACTCCCCGTCACTTCAGATACTCTGCAGTGATCGTCGCAAGGAAGGTAGGTGCTTCCCTTCTCCCTGCACCGCGATCACCACCTCCCAGGAAAATAGTAGATAACACTACACGCTGCGCTGCACACAACTCAGCTATATCACATTTCACACTTTGCCTCTGCTGCCCGATACCTCCCGACCCACTTACTCGCTCATCCGAGCAACACATGAAGACAGGAAACATGAATCAGTACAACGAGATCATCGAGGCAGACAAGGCTTACCTGGAAGAGGTGGGTATGCGCACTATCCTGCAGCAGTTTGTGGCCGACGCCATGGAGAGTCGCCCCGGCAACGTCTATGAGTACATGATGATGTGGGCCAAAAAGACGCAGGATTTGTCGATTGCGTTGCCAAAGGACGCCGAGCACAACCCGGAGGCGGTGTCGGGGGACGCTGCTGCAGATGTGCCGGGGGAAGAAGCACCATGATGCCGGTGGCCGCGCGGAGCAGGAACCTCATTAGACGGAAGCTGGCCGTCGTGCGCTCATTCGTCGGAGCCCATCCGTGGCGTCGAGTCGACAGCTTCCTCGCCCAGTGGCAGTGACGAAGTTGGAGGAGGCGGAGGGCGAGGGGGAGCTGTGGAAAGGGAGAGGGCAACACAGTCGAGGTCATACGGCCTTCGCGCGTGCGCATGTGTGCGCGTTCGCTTTTTTTTGGTCAGCTGTGGGGCTTGTAAATGTACAATAACGAAGGGAGATATCAAGTTTTTCCGTGCGAGAGCGTCGGGTGACACAAGAGAGATGGCACACATCGTGCAGTGAGCGGGCAGGGGCGAGGAAGGCCAGGCTGTGCTCTGCCAGGTCTCTTGCCACTATTTCATGCGACTACGGAAGGCATGCCTACTATTCGTGTATGCTGGTCTACATCCTTGCGGTGGGTGGCAACAAGATCCTGGGGAGGAGGCGGCTCGCTTTTCTCCTTTTCTTCCCGTTTTGCATGTGACATCGCCGAACTTGTCAGTGTCCACACGACACGGCGTGCTCTCGCTGGAGACCCGCAGCTGCTGCTGATCACGGGGAAGGGTGTCTTGTTATTTCTCACACGTTGGCCGACGCTCGTATGTGTGTGTGTGTGTGTGGCCTCTTTCGCTTGCACCTGCTATGATGTATAAACACTTGACTTCCTCTGGCATACGTGCATTGGACACATACTCACTGTTGCTGGAACAGGGAAGAAGAACTAAACGTGGTTAGTGACACCATTATGAGGGGATGGAAGGAGGAGGAGGGGGGAGATCGTGCCGTTGAGCTGAGCACCTCGGCTCATCCCTTCGACGTGGAGAGCACTTCGGAACCTCCGGCTCCACCGCTCCCCCTTTCCCTCAAAAGAAATGTATTGGCGGCACTGCGGATGGTGTTATTGTGCTCGCCTTGCACGCCCATTTGCACCATTGCCCCACTCTTCCCGCATGCGTCGGTGTCTCTGCAGAATTCTCATCTCGCGTTCGCATCGCTGATATCCAGAGGCGTTGCCATCGTTTCCCTCGGTGCCTCCACTTCGCGTTTTTCCTCTGGGGACTTCTGGATCAGGATTTGTACACACAGACGTCTCGCTTTCACTGAGGGCTTCCATCTAATGTCCGCGTCTCCGCTTCCCACTCGTGGGAGCCTCCACGTGTCACCCGCACAGGAGGTGCTGGAGTTACGGTGTTCTTTTATGCCTACTCCAAAGGCGGCGGCGGATTCGACGATAGAGGAAGGTGCCGGAGCGTCTTCCGAATACGAAGCAGCAACTGCGGGGGTGTCCGAGGCGGGCGCGTTCGAGGTAAGTGTGAAGCCGGCTGTTCATCATGAGCGCCGCCGCCGACGATGCTGCAGTGAAGCCAGTGGCCCTCTGCAGACCGCGAGGTCAGAGCGCAGCTCTTGCGCTCGCCAAGACAGCGTGACTGAGACGGATGGGTCCGCAATTGCGCCTGCCACCGACATCGAGACGCAAGGCATCACTGATTGGGCCGCTGGTAGAGAGTCTTGGCACTCTGGCGCCGAAAGGACAACCATGACAGCGCTTTTGGAGCACCAAGTGCAGGGTGCCTTACCTCATAGTAGCTACGGCTGTGTTGAGAACACCTCTGTGCCAACTTTGACAGCCAACACGGTCAACTCCATCAGATGCACGGAGGCACCACCAACAGCAGTTGTCACAATGTGGGTGCCAACGCAGTTCACCACCGCTGCTGGGCGGCCCATATGCTTGCGAGAGAGGCGACTCGTGACGGCAGAATCTCCCTACTGGAAGCTTCTGCGCTTTGACCCAGCGAGAGAGGCGATCGTGGTGCCGCCCGACTCTTCCGCTGACGGGTGCAACCACGAGAAGGATGCCGTCCTTGCTGATTCTGGGTATCCTTCTTCCCCTATCTCCACAGCAAAACAAGTTGCAGAGCAGTGTTCCATCAACACTGTTGCTGCACTTGGCAGCGCCATTGCCGATCCATGCTACGAGAGCGCAGTGAGCGCCGCATCACCCTTGACATCCACCTATGCTGGCTACGCGTATGTGCATCGATGTGTGCGGCGCCGTCGCGCCACATCATGCCCGGAGCGCGTTATCGGCTCGTGGTCGTCTTTCTCGATGCGTAGTGAGGCAGGCTACTCGCTGCCACCTTTCTCGGGCTTCTGTGCTGCTGACGGACGCCCTTTTTACTGCCATTCTTCGTCTGCTTCTGCTGAAGGACAAGACCGCCATTAGCGGCGATCCGGCAGTGCCGATAGTGCTTGACAGGGTTCACTTTCACTGTACTTGGCTGAAGCATGCGAGCTTCTTTTCAGCCAATTTCGTTCTGTGCGTTCAGGAGTGTCAGTGCCAGCAATCTGTGGCACGCCGTTGCGCTCATGTGCATTTTTTTTTTTTTTAAATCCGTCTACTGCTACTGCCTGCTGCTTCCGTGCTCTGTATAGATACGACGATGCACTGCACGCCTACACAACCCATACGCTCGCTCTGTGCTTTTCTTAGATATCATGCGTTTGAGGCAACAACAACGCAGACGAAAGCGTCACACTCCGCAAGGCAGGCCATCTTGATAGTGGCACACGCTCTCCTCTCTTCCTTCCGCCTTTCTTGCCGTCAGTGTACGAAAGACGGGGGATGGATGCACGATGGTGGCGTGTGTGTGTTTTGTTCAAGTACGTTTACCAAGAAAAAGAGCGCAGTGCCGATAGCTTTGCCGGACGCCTCTGAGGAGAGGGAGGCTCTGCTGGTCTTCCTCGTTCCCCTTCTCTTCAAACTTCTGCCTCTCTTTGTTACCCTGCGTGACCATTCTCTCAGCCTACCCCATCGCCTGCGTTGGCGTGCTTGCAGCTTGCATAAACGCGCCACCTCTTGTCACGAACGGTGAATGCGATCTTCAACTTTCTGCACCTGTGCCTTCATTGAATAGCCTCACCCCTTTCGCCTTTTCCTTTTTTTTTTTGTATCACTGCCCTATCACACAGCCTCCGTCTGAGGAAGTCCACGACGCGACGCTGGGATCGACACCCAATATGGCGTCGTCGCCAGACGCTCCGTCACACCTTCCCGACGTTCCCGATGCGCTTCAGGAGGTGCTCACGAACTTTGTGAGGGACAGCATGTATGACAGGCCCCACGACATTGTAGAGTACATGAAGACATGGGCCCACAAGCAGTTGCTGCAGAAGCAGGATGGAGGAGGGGCGTTAGCATCCCCGGATCGGAGAACGTCGCGCTTATCCATCACCCCAACGAGCGTCTCTGCGATGATGCAGGCAGCCGTCTTCTCGGAGACCGCTGACGAAGCGGGTGGGTCGGCGGGGGAGGAGGCTGCAGACCGGCTGCGTCACCTCACGGAGAACCGCCAGAAACTCTATCGGGACATCGCGCAGGGCTGCCTCGATAATTACCTCCTTTCGCTCGAAGACAGTGACGGGGACATTTTTTACGTCGACGCTCTCCGGCATAAAATGGAAAGCGCCCGTCTCCAGGAGGTGAGCGCAAGGGGCGACACTGCTGCCATAGAAGCGCATCTGAAGGAAATACAAAAAAGTGAAAGGACAGCGACACAGAAAGCGCGCGAGCAGGCGATGCTTCTCTACGAGTACGAGCAGCGATGGGCGCACGAGAAGCTCAACATTTGCCATACTTGATTCAGCCACATGCCACACTCACAACTCCCTTCTACACTGTCAATGTGCTCCCCATCCAATTCGAGGCATACGCTACGCCTCCCTCAACTTGGGCCCTCCCCGAAAGAGGACGTTCGCTGCATGTAGGTCTCTTCTCCACCTCCTGCTCTCAGCCTCCTGGGACTGTGATGCCGCTTCCCCTCCATCACATGCTTCCTGAGCCTTGTCGCGTCTAAACCTCTCTCATTGTGTGTGTGTGTGTGTGTGCCAGATCCATTCTCTGTGACGTCGCACTGCATATCTCCCCTGTGCGCTACTCCCTATCGACTGGCCCGTAACGTACTCATACGGAGAGCACGAAGCGCACAACATACACATGCGCTTCCGCATTGCCGGCACCAGGCCGCCTTCCTCGCTGTGGGTGCTTCCGGCACCTTATACCTGTGCACCTCGTCGTGCCTCTATATCTCTCTCCCTGGCCGTGTGTGCGTGCCCCTCAGACCCCTCTCTCCCGCTGAGACATACGCCTCCCAGCACGCCTGACATACTTCTCTTTTACTCAGAAGGTACACACACACACACACACACACACACATGGAACGCTGACAATGCGAACAGATGCAACAACCAGCCTCTCTGCCGAGGGCCACCAAACACTCCAGCAGCGCTTTACGCGACCCCTTCCCACTTCATCGTTGCTCTTACATACCACGATAATGGTAGCGGACTGTCCCTTGGCTTGGCGTCTTTCCAACCAGCGTCGATGCACCCACTCACACAGTCCAGAGCAGCGCCTACAGATGGCGTCCTTAGATATGCCCAGTATCCGCCGTCTTCCTGCTGCCCTCTCCTACCCCACCCACTGCCTCCTGCTTACACGAAGCGACGCAACGGCCCTTGTCCTTCTTATGGTACCACCGATTTCCTTCTCACACCTCCATCTCTACCACACTTTCTCGCCACCGCCACCGTCCAACAAACATCATCTGCCTAAACCACGCGTGACTGCTTCGTACGGCTCCCACCATGTCCGACACAACTCACCACTCACCCTCCACACACCTCTCTTATTTCGTATAATACACACACAACTCAGACCCACCCTTATAGACAACATCTCCCTCACACTCACGACGCATCCCCGCTCCTATTGTTGGACGCGCTGCTTTACGCTGCTGTGGATGTGTGTGTGTGTGGTGTGCCAGCGCACGCACCAGCCGCGCGCAGTTGATGTTGGTTGCGCATCCGGCCTTGTCGTGACGCGAGAGACGCCAGCGCCGCGGTGGCGTGGAGTGGCGTGTCTGTGTGTGTGTGTGTGCTACGACCAGCGTGCTCCGTGGGTGAGGCAGCGGACTCTACTATCCTTGGTGCCGTGCACTGTGCCTCAATCGGGTTCGCGAGAGCTGCTGCTGCTGTGTGTGTGCGCTGACCGTTGCATGATGCGAAAAATCGAGGCATTTGTATGAACCCGCAACTGTGATTTGAACACCGTGTACTCAAAGCTACCTACATACTATACACGGGACTGAGCGCTGGACGGTCTTCTGCTGCTGGCTGTGGTTGTGGCTGTGTGTGCGGCGCGCGCGTGCGTGATGGCATTGAGATTTAATTATACACCCGAGGCGCGCACAGCGCTGTGGACGAGAACCGGAATGACTGACTGTGCGCGCTGCTGCCGCTGCTGCGCGTGCGTGTGCGCTGCATCAGTCCACCTTCCTCCCAGCCGCACGTGGTGTCCGGCTGCGGCCGCCCACTGTTGTGTGCGTGTGCGTGGCTTGAAGGGTGGCCGAGATGCGAGCACGCGCGTGTGTGTGTGTGTGGATGGGAACCAGGAGTAGCACCGTTGCGGAACACGACCCATTGATCTATCGGCGGACTTGCTCTTGGGAGACGCGCGGTGTTGCTGCTGTTGCTGTTGTTGCTGTGTGCGAGTGCTGTGCCCGCCGCGCATTCAAGGTCCCTTGGCGGCGATTATATACCCTCGATGCTGTTTCACAGGATACCCAGCGTGGCCAGAGCTGCTGCTGCGACCCGGCGTGCGGACGTGGGCGCGGCGCTCTTTTATTTATTTATTTATTTACTTGTTGACCGTGCGTGTGTGCGCGCAGTTCACGAAGCCAATGCATGCGTGAGGCTGTGTGCTGCACTGGTGCCGAGACTGCGCAAGAGCCGTTCGTGTGGGCGCTGCGCTGCGGTGCGTGCGTGCGTGCGCCGCCGCTGCTGCCGTTGCAGGTCAGCGAAAACACAGTCGAAGTGGTATTGACCCCGTCATTTCGCCTGCACCTGTGCTGTCCGAGAGAGGGAGGAGCCGTGCGCTCCTGCGTGCTGCCAACGCACTATTGCTCCCGCTGCTGCGTGTCGATGAGCAGCGGGATCCTGAGGTGCGTGAGATGCGTTGCGCGCCTGCGCATGTGCGGGCGTGTGCGTGTGTGCGCCACTGCTGCGAACGGGGCAATCCGAGGTGCACGTGGCTTGCGCCCGCTCGCGGGACTCTGTGCCGTTGTGCGACCTTCTGGTAGCGCCGGAGAGCCGTTAGCGGCGCATGCGCTGTGTGCTGGCTGGTGCACTGGCGCGTGTTTGCGGTGGGGGGGGGCGCGTGATGATGCTGCAGAGTCTGAGTGTACCTTTCTTGAGCGTGCGCTGGTGCGCGCGTGGTGAGATGACGTATTCTCGCTGTGGCTTGCGCGGCGTGCGTTGGCCGAGTCTGATGCCTCCGCACGCGTGCGTGCGTGCGTGTTTGTTGCGGGCGTGGATGCCGGACTGAGCGCAGCCTAGGAAACCAGTGCATGCGAGCTCTTGTGCTGCTCTGGTGCCGAAACTGCGCGAGAGCTGTGCTGGTAGTGGTGGTGGTGCGTGGATGGCGGTGCTTTACGCTGCTGTGGATTGTGTGTGTGGTGTGCCAGCGCACGCACCAGCCGCGCGCAGTTGATGTTGGTTGCGCATCCGGCCTTGTCGTGACGCGAGAGACGCCAGCGCCGCGGTGGCGTGGAGTGGCGTGTCTGTGTGTGTGTGTGTGCTACGACCAGCGTGCTCCGTGGGTGAGGCAGCGGACTCTACTATCCTTGGTGCCGTGCACTGTGCCTCAATCGGGTTCGCGAGAGCTGCTGCTGCTGTGTGTGTGCGCTGACCGTTGCATGATGCGAAAAATCGAGGCATTTGTATGAACCCGCAACTGTGATTTGAACACCGTGTACTCAAAGCTACCTACATACTATACACGGGACTGAGCGCTGGACGGTCTTCTGCTGCTGGCTGTGGTTGTGGCTGTGTGTGCGGCGCGCGCGTGCGTGATGGCATTGAGATTTAATTATACACCCGAGGCGCGCACAGCGCTGTGGACGAGAACCGGAATGACTGACTGTGCGCGCTGCTGCCGCTGCTGCGCGTGCGTGTGCGCTGCATCAGTCCACCTTCCTCCCAGCCGCACGTGGTGTCCGGCTGCGGCCGCCCACTGTTGTGTGCGTGTGCGTGGCTTGAAGGGTGGCCGAGATGCGAGCACGCGCGTGTGTGTGTGTGTGGATGGGAACCAGGAGTAGCACCGTTGCGGAACACGACCCATTGATCTATCGGCGGACTTGCTCTTGGGAGACGCGCGGTGTTGCTGCTGTTGCTGTTGTTGCTGTGTGCGAGTGCTGTGCCCGCCGCGCATTCAAGGTCCCTTGGCGGCGATTATATACCCTCGATGCTGTTTCACAGGATACCCAGCGTGGCCAGAGCTGCTGCTGCGACCCGGCGTGCGGACGTGGGCGCGGCGCTCTTTTATTTATTTATTTACTTGTTGACCGTGCGTGTGTGCGCGCAGTTCACGAAGCCAATGCATGCGTGAGGCTGTGTGCTGCACTGGTGCCGAGACTGCGCAAGAGCCGTTCGTGTGGGCGCTGCGCTGCGGTGCGTGCGTGCGTGCGCCGCCGCTGCTGCCGTTGCAGGTCAGCGAAAACACAGTCGAAGTGGTATTGACCCCGTCATTTCGCCTGCACCTGTGCTGTCCGAGAGAGGGAGGAGCCGTGCGCTCCTGCGTGCTGCCAACGCACTATTGCTCCCGCTGCTGCGTGTCGATGAGCAGCGGGATCCTGAGGTGCGTGAGATGCGTTGCGCGCCTGCGCATGTGCGGGCGTGTGCGTGTGTGCGCCACTGCTGCGAACGGGGCAATCCGAGGTGCACGTGGCTTGCGCCCGCTCGCGGGACTCTGTGCCGTTGTGCGACCTTCTGGTAGCGCCGGAGAGCCGTTAGCGGCGCATGCGCTGTGTGCTGGCTGGTGCACTGGCGCGTGTTTGCGGTGGGGGGGGGCGCGTGATGATGCTGCAGAGTCTGAGTGTACCTTTCTTGAGCGTGCGCTGGTGCGCGCGTGGTGAGATGACGTATTCTCGCTGTGGCTTGCGCGGCGTGCGTTGGCCGAGTCTGATGCCTCCGCACGCGTGCGTGCGTGCGTGTTTGTTGCGGGCGTGGATGCCGGACTGAGCGCAGCCTAGGAAACCAGTGCATGCGAGCTCTTGTGCTGCTCTGGTGCCGAAACTGCGCGAGAGCTGTGCTGGTAGTGGTGGTGGTGCGTGGATGGCGGTGCTTTACGCTGCTGTGGATTGTGTGTGTGGTGTGCCAGCGCACGCACCAGCCGCGCGCAGTTGATGTTGGTTGCGCATCCGGCCTTGTCGTGACGCGAGAGACGCCAGCGCCGCGGTGGCGTGGAGTGGCGTGTCTGTGTGTGTGTGTGTGCTACGACCAGCGTGCTCCGTGGGTGAGGCAGCGGACTCTACTATCCTTGGTGCCGTGCACTGTGCCTCAATCGGGTTCGCGAGAGCTGCTGCTGCTGTGTGTGTGCGCTGACCGTTGCATGATGCGAAAAATCGAGGCATTTGTATGAACCCGCAACTGTGATTTGAACACCGTGTACTCAAAGCTACCTACATACTATACACGGGACTGAGCGCTGGACGGTCTTCTGCTGCTGGCTGTGGTTGTGGCTGTGTGTGCGGCGCGCGCGTGCGTGATGGCATTGAGATTTAATTATACACCCGAGGCGCGCACAGCGCTGTGGACGAGAACCGGAATGACTGACTGTGCGCGCTGCTGCCGCTGCTGCGCGTGCGTGTGCGCTGCATCAGTCCACCTTCCTCCCAGCCGCACGTGGTGTCCGGCTGCGGCCGCCCACTGTTGTGTGCGTGTGCGTGGCTTGAAGGGTGGCCGAGATGCGAGCACGCGCGCGTGTGTGTGTGTGGATGGGAACCAGGAGTAGCACCGTTGCGGAACACGACCCATTGATCTATCGGCGGACTTGCTCTTGGGAGACGCGCGGTGTTGCTGCTGTTGCTGTTGTTGCTGTGTGCGAGTGCTGTGCCCGCCGCGCATTCAAGGTCCCTTGGCGGCGATTATATACCCTCGATGCTGTTTCACAGGATACCCAGCGTGGCCAGAGCTGCTGCTGCGACCCGGCGTGCGGACGTGGGCGCGGCGCTCTTTTATTTATTTATTTACTTGTTGACCGTGCGTGTGTGCGCGCAGTTCACGAAGCCAATGCATGCGTGAGGCTGTGTGCTGCACTGGTGCCGAGACTGCGCAAGAGCCGTTCGTGTGGGCGCTGCGCTGCGGTGCGTGCGTGCGTGCGCCGCCGCTGCTGCCGTTGCAGGTCAGCGAAAACACAGTCGAAGTGGTATTGACCCCGTCATTTCGCCTGCACCTGTGCTGTCCGAGAGAGGGAGGAGCCGTGCGCTCCTGCGTGCTGCCAACGCACTATTGCTCCCGCTGCTGCGTGTCGATGAGCAGCGGGATCCTGAGGTGCGTGAGATGCGTTGCGCGCCTGCGCATGTGCGGGCGTGTGCGTGTGTGCGCCACTGCTGCGAACGGGGCAATCCGAGGTGCACGTGGCTTGCGCCCGCTCGCGGGACTCTGTGCCGTTGTGCGACCTTCTGGTAGCGCCGGAGAGCCGTTAGCGGCGCATGCGCTGTGTGCTGGCTGGTGCACTGGCGCGTGTTTGCGGTGGGGGGGGGCGCGTGATGATGCTGCAGAGTCTGAGTGTACCTTTCTTGAGCGTGCGCTGGTGCGCGCGTGGTGAGATGACGTATTCTCGCTGTGGCTTGCGCGGCGTGCGTTGGCCGAGTCTGATGCCTCCGCACGCGTGCGTGCGTGCGTGTTTGTTGCGGGCGTGGATGCCGGACTGAGCGCAGCCTAGGAAACCAGTGCATGCGAGCTCTTGTGCTGCTCTGGTGCCGAAACTGCGCGAGAGCTGTGCTGGTAGTGGTGGTGGTGCGTGGATGGCGGTGCTTTACGCTGCTGTGGATTGTGTGTGTGGTGTGCCAGCGCACGCACCAGCCGCGCGCAGTTGATGTTGGTTGCGCATCCGGCCTTGTCGTGACGCGAGAGACGCCAGCGCCGCGGTGGCGTGGAGTGGCGTGTCTGTGTGTGTGTGTGTGCTACGACCAGCGTGCTCCGTGGGTGAGGCAGCGGACTCTACTATCCTTGGTGCCGTGCACTGTGCCTCAATCGGGCTCGCGAGAGCTGCTGCTGCTGTGTGTGTGCGCTGACCGTTGCATGATGCGAAAAATCGAGGCATTTGTATGAACCCGCAACTGTGATTTGAACACCGTGTACTCAAAGCTACCTACATACTATACACGGGACTGAGCGCTGGACGGTCTTCTGCTGCTGGCTGTGGTTGTGGCTGTGTGTGCGGCGCGCGCGTGCGTGATGGCATTGAGATTTAATTATACACCCGAGGCGCGCACAGCGCTGTGGACGAGAACCGGAATGACTGACTGTGCGCGCTGCTGCCGCTGCTGCGCGTGCGTGTGCGCTGCATCAGTCCACCTTCCTCCCAGCCGCACGTGGTGTCCGGCTGCGGCCGCCCACTGTTGTGTGCGTGTGCGTGGCTTGAAGGGTGGCCGAGATGCGAGCACGCGCGTGTGTGTGTGTGTGGATGGGAACCAGGAGTAGCACCGTTGCGGAACACGACCCATTGATCTATCGGCGGACTTGCTCTTGGGAGACGCGCGGTGTTGCTGCTGTTGCTGTTGTTGCTGTGTGCGAGTGCTGTGCCCGCCGCGCATTCAAGGTCCCTTGGCGGCGATTATATACCCTCGATGCTGTTTCACAGGATACCCAGCGTGGCCAGAGCTGCTGCTGCGACCCGGCGTGCGGACGTGGGCGCGGCGCTCTTTTATTTATTTATTTACTTGTTGACCGTGCGTGTGTGCGCGCAGTTCACGAAGCCAATGCATGCGTGAGGCTGTGTGCTGCACTGGTGCCGAGACTGCGCAAGAGCCGTTCGTGTGGGCGCTGCGCTGCGGTGCGTGCGTGCGTGCGCCGCCGCTGCTGCCGTTGCAGGTCAGCGAAAACACAGTCGAAGTGGTATTGACCCCGTCATTTCGCCTGCACCTGTGCTGTCCGAGAGAGGGAGGAGCCGTGCGCTCCTGCGTGCTGCCAACGCACTATTGCTCCCGCTGCTGCGTGTCGATGAGCAGCGGGATCCTGAGGTGCGTGAGATGCGTTGCGCGCCTGCGCATGTGCGGGCGTGTGCGTGTGTGCGCCACTGCTGCGAACGGGGCAATCCGAGGTGCACGTGGCTTGCGCCCGCTCGCGGGACTCTGTGCCGTTGTGCGACCTTCTGGTAGCGCCGGAGAGCCGTTAGCGGCGCATGCGCTGTGTGCTGGCTGGTGCACTGGCGCGTGTTTGCGGTGGGGGGGGGCGCGTGATGATGCTGCAGAGTCTGAGTGTACCTTTCTTGAGCGTGCGCTGGTGCGCGCGTGGTGAGATGACGTATTCTCGCTGTGGCTTGCGCGGCGTGCGTTGGCCGAGTCTGATGCCTCCGCACGCGTGCGTGCGTGCGTGTTTGTTGCGGGCGTGGATGCCGGACTGAGCGCAGCCTAGGAAACCAGTGCATGCGAGCTCTTGTGCTGCTCTGGTGCCGAAACTGCGCGAGAGCTGTGCTGGTAGTGGTGGTGGTGCGTGGATGGCGGTGCTTTACGCTGCTGTGGATTGTGTGTGTGGTGTGCCAGCGCACGCACCAGCCGCGCGCAGTTGATGTTGGTTGCGCATCCGGCCTTGTCGTGACGCGAGAGACGCCAGCGCCGCGGTGGCGTGGAGTGGCGTGTCTGTGTGTGTGTGTGTGCTACGACCAGCGTGCTCCGTGGGTGAGGCAGCGGACTCTACTATCCTTGGTGCCGTGCACTGTGCCTCAATCGGGCTCGCGAGAGCTGCTGCTGCTGTGTGTGTGCGCTGACCGTTGCATGATGCGAAAAATCGAGGCATTTGTATGAACCCGCAACTGTGATTTGAACACCGTGTACTCAAAGCTACCTACATACTATACACGGGACTGAGCGCTGGACGGTCTTCTGCTGCTGGCTGTGGTTGTGGCTGTGTGTGCGGCGCGCGCGTGCGTGATGGCATTGAGATTTAATTATACACCCGAGGCGCGCACAGCGCTGTGGACGAGAACCGGAATGACTGACTGTGCGCGCTGCTGCCGCTGCTGCGCGTGCGTGTGCGCTGCATCAGTCCACCTTCCTCCCAGCCGCACGTGGTGTCCGGCTGCGGCCGCCCACTGTTGTGTGCGTGTGCGTGGCTTGAAGGGTGGCCGAGATGCGAGCACGCGCGTGTGTGTGTGTGTGGATGGGAACCAGGAGTAGCACCGTTGCGGAACACGACCCATTGATCTATCGGCGGACTTGCTCTTGGGAGACGCGCGGTGTTGCTGCTGTTGCTGTTGTTGCTGTGTGCGAGTGCTGTGCCCGCCGCGCATTCAAGGTCCCTTGGCGGCGATTATATACCCTCGATGCTGTTTCACAGGATACCCAGCGTGGCCAGAGCTGCTGCTGCGACCCGGCGTGCGGACGTGGGCGCGGCGCTCTTTTATTTATTTATTTACTTGTTGACCGTGCGTGTGTGCGCGCAGTTCACGAAGCCAATGCATGCGTGAGGCTGTGTGCTGCACTGGTGCCGAGACTGCGCAAGAGCCGTTCGTGTGGGCGCTGCGCTGCGGTGCGTGCGTGCGTGCGCCGCCGCTGCTGCCGTTGCAGGTCAGCGAAAACACAGTCGAAGTGGTATTGACCCCGTCATTTCGCCTGCACCTGTGCTGTCCGAGAGAGGGAGGAGCCGTGCGCTCCTGCGTGCTGCCAACGCACTATTGCTCCCGCTGCTGCGTGTCGATGAGCAGCGGGATCCTGAGGTGCGTGAGATGCGTTGCGCGCCTGCGCATGTGCGGGCGTGTGCGTGTGTGCGCCACTGCTGCGAACGGGGCAATCCGAGGTGCACGTGGCTTGCGCCCGCTCGCGGGACTCTGTGCCGTTGTGCGACCTTCTGGTAGCGCCGGAGAGCCGTTAGCGGCGCATGCGCTGTGTGCTGGCTGGTGCACTGGCGCGTGTTTGCGGTGGGGGGGGCGCGTGATGATGCTGCAGAGTCTGAGTGTACCTTTCTTGAGCGTGCGCTGGTGCGCGCGTGGTGAGATGACGTATTCTCGCTGTGGCTTGCGCGGCGTGCGTTGGCCGAGTCTGATGCCTCCGCACGCGTGCGTGCGTGCGTGTTTGTTGCGGGCGTGGATGCCGGACTGAGCGCAGCCTAGGAAACCAGTGCATGCGAGCTCTTGTGCTGCTCTGGTGCCGAAACTGCGCGAGAGCTGTGCTGGTAGTGGTGGTGGTGCGTGGATGGCGGTGCTTTACGCTGCTGTGGATTGTGTGTGTGGTGTGCCAGCGCACGCACCAGCCGCGCGCAGTTGATGTTGGTTGCGCATCCGGCCTTGTCGTGACGCGAGAGACGCCAGCGCCGCGGTGGCGTGGAGTGGCGTGTCTGTGTGTGTGTGTGTGCTACGACCAGCGTGCTCCGTGGGTGAGGCAGCGGACTCTACTATCCTTGGTGCCGTGCACTGTGCCTCAATCGGGCTCGCGAGAGCTGCTGCTGCTGTGTGTGTGCGCTGACCGTTGCATGATGCGAAAAATCGAGGCATTTGTATGAACCCGCAACTGTGATTTGAACACCGTGTACTCAAAGCTACCTACATACTATACACGGGACTGAGCGCTGGACGGTCTTCTGCTGCTGGCTGTGGTTGTGGCTGTGTGTGCGGCGCGCGCGTGCGTGATGGCATTGAGATTTAATTATACACCCGAGGCGCGCACAGCGCTGTGGACGAGAACCGGAATGACTGACTGGTGCGCCGCTGCTGCCGCTGCTGCGCGTGCGTGTGCGCTGCATCAGTCCACCTTCCTCCCAGCCGCACGTGGTGTCCGGCTGCGGCCGCCCATGATGCTGCAGAGTCTGAGTGTACCTTTCTTGAGCGTGCGCTGGTGCGCGCGTGGTGAGATGACGTATTCTCGCTGTGGCTTGCGCGGCGTGCGTTGGCCGAGTCTGATGCCTCCGCACGCGTGCGTGCGTGCGTGTTTGTTGCGGGCGTGGATGCCGGACTGAGCGCAGCCTAGGAAACCAGTGCATGCGAGCTCTTGTGCTGCTCTGGTGCCGAAACTGCGCGAGAGCTGTGCTGGTAGTGGTGGTGGTGCGTGGATGGCGGTGCTTTACGCTGCTGTGGATTGTGTGTGTGGTGTGCCAGCGCACGCACCAGCCGCGCGCAGTTGATGTTGGTTGCGCATCCGGCCTTGTCGTGACGCGAGAGACGCCAGCGCCGCGGTGGCGTGGAGTGGCGTGTCTGTGTGTGTGTGTGTGCTACGACCAGCGTGCTCCGTGGGTGAGGCAGCGGACTCTACTATCCTTGGTGCCGTGCACTGTGCCTCAATCGGGCTCGCGAGAGCTGCTGCTGCTGTGTGTGTGCGCTGACCGTTGCATGATGCGAAAAATCGAGGCATTTGTATGAACCCGCAACTGTGATTTGAACACCGTGTACTCAAAGCTACCTACATACTATACACGGGACTGAGCGCTGGACGGTCTTCTGCTGCTGGCTGTGGTTGTGGCTGTGTGTGCGGCGCGCGCGTGCGTGATGGCATTGAGATTTAATTATACACCCGAGGCGCGCACAGCGCTGTGGACGAGAACCGGAATGACTGACTGTGCGCGCTGCTGCCGCTGCTGCGCGTGCGTGTGCGCTGCATCAGTCCACCTTCCTCCCAGCCGCACGTGGTGTCCGGCTGCGGCCGCCCACTGTTGTGTGCGTGTGCGTGGCTTGAAGGGTGGCCGAGATGCGAGCACGCGCGTGTGTGTGTGTGTGGATGGGAACCAGGAGTAGCACCGTTGCGGAACACGACCCATTGATCTATCGGCGGACTTGCTCTTGGGAGACGCGCGGTGTTGCTGCTGTTGCTGTTGTTGCTGTGTGCGAGTGCTGTGCCCGCCGCGCATTCAAGGTCCCTTGGCGGCGATTATATACCCTCGATGCTGTTTCACAGGATACCCAGCGTGGCCAGAGCTGCTGCTGCGACCCGGCGTGCGGACGTGGGCGCGGCGCTCTTTTATTTATTTATTTACTTGTTGACCGTGCGTGTGTGCGCGCAGTTCACGAAGCCAATGCATGCGTGAGGCTGTGTGCTGCACTGGTGCCGAGACTGCGCAAGAGCCGT
This sequence comes from Leishmania tarentolae, assembly GCA_033953505.1. Lineage (NCBI taxonomy): Eukaryota > Euglenozoa > Kinetoplastea > Trypanosomatida > Trypanosomatidae > Leishmania > Leishmania tarentolae. The sequence continues at coordinate 632,812 of CP119850.1, forward strand.
TCGTGTGGGCGCTGCGCTGCGGTGCGTGCGTGCGTGCGCCGCCGCTGCTGCCGTTGCAGGTCAGCGAAAACACAGTCGAAGTGGTATTGACCCCGTCATTTCGCCTGCACCTGTGCTGTCCGAGAGAGGGAGGAGCCGTGCGCTCCTGCGTGCTGCCAACGCACTATTGCTCCCGCTGCTGCGTGTCGATGAGCAGCGGGATCCTGAGGTGCGTGAGATGCGTTGCGCGCCTGCGCATGTGCGGGCGTGTGCGTGTGTGCGCCACTGCTGCGAACGGGGCAATCCGAGGTGCACGTGGCTTGCGCCCGCTCGCGGGACTCTGTGCCGTTGTGCGACCTTCTGGTAGCGCCGGAGAGCCGTTAGCGGCGCATGCGCTGTGTGCTGGCTGGTGCACTGGCGCGTGTTTGCGGTGGGGGGGGGCGCGTGATGATGCTGCAGAGTCTGAGTGTACCTTTCTTGAGCGTGCGCTGGTGCGCGCGTGGTGAGATGACGTATTCTCGCTGTGGCTTGCGCGGCGTGCGTTGGCCGAGTCTGATGCCTCCGCACGCGTGCGTGCGTGCGTGTTTGTTGCGGGCGTGGATGCCGGACTGAGCGCAGCCTAGGAAACCAGTGCATGCGAGCTCTTGTGCTGCTCTGGTGCCGAAACTGCGCGAGAGCTGTGCTGGTAGTGGTGGTGGTGCGTGGATGGCGGTGCTTTACGCTGCTGTGGATTGTGTGTGTGGTGTGCCAGCGCACGCACCAGCCGCGCGCAGTTGATGTTGGTTGCGCATCCGGCCTTGTCGTGACGCGAGAGACGCCAGCGCCGCGGTGGCGTGGAGTGGCGTGTCTGTGTGTGTGTGTGTGCTACGACCAGCGTGCTCCGTGGGTGAGGCAGCGGACTCTACTATCCTTGGTGCCGTGCACTGTGCCTCAATCGGGCTCGCGAGAGCTGCTGCTGCTGTGTGTGTGCGCTGACCGTTGCATGATGCGAAAAATCGAGGCATTTGTATGAACCCGCAACTGTGATTTGAACACCGTGTACTCAAAGCTACCTACATACTATACACGGGACTGAGCGCTGGACGGTCTTCTGCTGCTGGCTGTGGTTGTGGCTGTGTGTGCGGCGCGCGCGTGCGTGATGGCATTGAGATTTAATTATACACCCGAGGCGCGCACAGCGCTGTGGACGAGAACCGGAATGACTGACTGTGCGCGCTGCTGCCGCTGCTGCGCGTGCGTGTGCGCTGCATCAGTCCACCTTCCTCCCAGCCGCACGTGGTGTCCGGCTGCGGCCGCCCACTGTTGTGTGCGTGTGCGTGGCTTGAAGGGTGGCCGAGATGCGAGCACGCGCGTGTGTGTGTGTGTGGATGGGAACCAGGAGTAGCACCGTTGCGGAACACGACCCATTGATCTATCGGCGGACTTGCTCTTGGGAGACGCGCGGTGTTGCTGCTGTTGCTGTTGTTGCTGTGTGCGAGTGCTGTGCCCGCCGCGCATTCAAGGTCCCTTGGCGGCGATTATATACCCTCGATGCTGTTTCACAGGATACCCAGCGTGGCCAGAGCTGCTGCTGCGACCCGGCGTGCGGACGTGGGCGCGGCGCTCTTTTATTTATTTATTTACTTGTTGACCGTGCGTGTGTGCGCGCAGTTCACGAAGCCAATGCATGCGTGAGGCTGTGTGCTGCACTGGTGCCGAGACTGCGCAAGAGCCGTTCGTGTGGGCGCTGCGCTGCGGTGCGTGCGTGCGTGCGCCGCCGCTGCTGCCGTTGCAGGTCAGCGAAAACACAGTCGAAGTGGTATTGACCCCGTCATTTCGCCTGCACCTGTGCTGTCCGAGAGAGGGAGGAGCCGTGCGCTCCTGCGTGCTGCCAACGCACTATTGCTCCCGCTGCTGCGTGTCGATGAGCAGCGGGATCCTGAGGTGCGTGAGATGCGTTGCGCGCCTGCGCATGTGCGGGCGTGTGCGTGTGTGCGCCACTGCTGCGAACGGGGCAATCCGAGGTGCACGTGGCTTGCGCCCGCTCGCGGGACTCTGTGCCGTTGTGCGACCTTCTGGTAGCGCCGGAGAGCCGTTAGCGGCGCATGCGCTGTGTGCTGGCTGGTGCACTGGCGCGTGTTTGCGGTGGGGGGGGCGCGTGATGATGCTGCAGAGTCTGAGTGTACCTTTCTTGAGCGTGCGCTGGTGCGCGCGTGGTGAGATGACGTATTCTCGCTGTGGCTTGCGCGGCGTGCGTTGGCCGAGTCTGATGCCTCCGCACGCGTGCGTGCGTGCGTGTTTGTTGCGGGCGTGGATGCCGGACTGAGCGCAGCCTAGGAAACCAGTGCATGCGAGCTCTTGTGCTGCTCTGGTGCCGAAACTGCGCGAGAGCTGTGCTGGTAGTGGTGGTGGTGCGTGGATGGCGGTGCTTTACGCTGCTGTGGATTGTGTGTGTGGTGTGCCAGCGCACGCACCAGCCGCGCGCAGTTGATGTTGGTTGCGCATCCGGCCTTGTCGTGACGCGAGAGACGCCAGCGCCGCGGTGGCGTGGAGTGGCGTGTCTGTGTGTGTGTGTGTGCTACGACCAGCGTGCTCCGTGGGTGAGGCAGCGGACTCTACTATCCTTGGTGCCGTGCACTGTGCCTCAATCGGGCTCGCGAGAGCTGCTGCTGCTGTGTGTGTGCGCTGACCGTTGCATGATGCGAAAAATCGAGGCATTTGTATGAACCCGCAACTGTGATTTGAACACCGTGTACTCAAAGCTACCTACATACTATACACGGGACTGAGCGCTGGACGGTCTTCTGCTGCTGGCTGTGGTTGTGGCTGTGTGTGCGGCGCGCGCGTGCGTGATGGCATTGAGATTTAATTATACACCCGAGGCGCGCACAGCGCTGTGGACGAGAACCGGAATGACTGACTGTGCGCGCTGCTGCCGCTGCTGCGCGTGCGTGTGCGCTGCATCAGTCCACCTTCCTCCCAGCCGCACGTGGTGTCCGGCTGCGGCCGCCCACTGTTGTGTGCGTGTGCGTGGCTTGAAGGGTGGCCGAGATGCGAGCACGCGCGTGTGTGTGTGTGTGGATGGGAACCAGGAGTAGCACCGTTGCGGAACACGACCCATTGATCTATCGGCGGACTTGCTCTTGGGAGACGCGCGGTGTTGCTGCTGTTGCTGTTGTTGCTGTGTGCGAGTGCTGTGCCCGCCGCGCATTCAAGGTCCCTTGGCGGCGATTATATACCCTCGATGCTGTTTCACAGGATACCCAGCGTGGCCAGAGCTGCTGCTGCGACCCGGCGTGCGGACGTGGGCGCGGCGCTCTTTTATTTATTTATTTACTTGTTGACCGTGCGTGTGTGCGCGCAGTTCACGAAGCCAATGCATGCGTGAGGCTGTGTGCTGCACTGGTGCCGAGACTGCGCAAGAGCCGTTCGTGTGGGCGCTGCGCTGCGGTGCGTGCGTGCGTGCGCCGCCGCTGCTGCCGTTGCAGGTCAGCGAAAACACAGTCGAAGTGGTATTGACCCCGTCATTTCGCCTGCACCTGTGCTGTCCGAGAGAGGGAGGAGCCGTGCGCTCCTGCGTGCTGCCAACGCACTATTGCTCCCGCTGCTGCGTGTCGATGAGCAGCGGGATCCTGAGGTGCGTGAGATGCGTTGCGCGCCTGCGCATGTGCGGGCGTGTGCGTGTGTGCGCCACTGCTGCGAACGGGGCAATCCGAGGTGCACGTGGCTTGCGCCCGCTCGCGGGACTCTGTGCCGTTGTGCGACCTTCTGGTAGCGCCGGAGAGCCGTTAGCGGCGCATGCGCTGTGTGCTGGCTGGTGCACTGGCGCGTGTTTGCGGTGGGGGGGGGCGCGTGATGATGCTGCAGAGTCTGAGTGTACCTTTCTTGAGCGTGCGCTGGTGCGCGCGTGGTGAGATGACGTATTCTCGCTGTGGCTTGCGCGGCGTGCGTTGGCCGAGTCTGATGCCTCCGCACGCGTGCGTGCGTGCGTGTTTGTTGCGGGCGTGGATGCCGGACTGAGCGCAGCCTAGGAAACCAGTGCATGCGAGCTCTTGTGCTGCTCTGGTGCCGAAACTGCGCGAGAGCTGTGCTGGTAGTGGTGGTGGTGCGTGGATGGCGGTGCTTTACGCTGCTGTGGATTGTGTGTGTGGTGTGCCAGCGCACGCACCAGCCGCGCGCAGTTGATGTTGGTTGCGCATCCGGCCTTGTCGTGACGCGAGAGACGCCAGCGCCGCGGTGGCGTGGAGTGGCGTGTCTGTGTGTGTGTGTGTGCTACGACCAGCGTGCTCCGTGGGTGAGGCAGCGGACTCTACTATCCTTGGTGCCGTGCACTGTGCCTCAATCGGGCTCGCGAGAGCTGCTGCTGCTGTGTGTGTGCGCTGACCGTTGCATGATGCGAAAAATCGAGGCATTTGTATGAACCCGCAACTGTGATTTGAACACCGTGTACTCAAAGCTACCTACATACTATACACGGGACTGAGCGCTGGACGGTCTTCTGCTGCTGGCTGTGGTTGTGGCTGTGTGTGCGGCGCGCGCGTGCGTGATGGCATTGAGATTTAATTATACACCCGAGGCGCGCACAGCGCTGTGGACGAGAACCGGAATGACTGACTGTGCGCGCTGCTGCCGCTGCTGCGCGTGCGTGTGCGCTGCATCAGTCCACCTTCCTCCCAGCCGCACGTGGTGTCCGGCTGCGGCCGCCCACTGTTGTGTGCGTGTGCGTGGCTTGAAGGGTGGCCGAGATGCGAGCACGCGCGTGTGTGTGTGTGTGGATGGGAACCAGGAGTAGCACCGTTGCGGAACACGACCCATTGATCTATCGGCGGACTTGCTCTTGGGAGACGCGCGGTGTTGCTGCTGTTGCTGTTGTTGCTGTGTGCGAGTGCTGTGCCCGCCGCGCATTCAAGGTCCCTTGGCGGCGATTATATACCCTCGATGCTGTTTCACAGGATACCCAGCGTGGCCAGAGCTGCTGCTGCGACCCGGCGTGCGGACGTGGGCGCGGCGCTCTTTTATTTATTTATTTACTTGTTGACCGTGCGTGTGTGCGCGCAGTTCACGAAGCCAATGCATGCGTGAGGCTGTGTGCTGCACTGGTGCCGAGACTGCGCAAGAGCCGTTCGTGTGGGCGCTGCGCTGCGGTGCGTGCGTGCGTGCGCCGCCGCTGCTGCCGTTGCAGGTCAGCGAAAACACAGTCGAAGTGGTATTGACCCCGTCATTTCGCCTGCACCTGTGCTGTCCGAGAGAGGGAGGAGCCGTGCGCTCCTGCGTGCTGCCAACGCACTATTGCTCCCGCTGCTGCGTGTCGATGAGCAGCGGGATCCTGAGGTGCGTGAGATGCGTTGCGCGCCTGCGCATGTGCGGGCGTGTGCGTGTGTGCGCCACTGCTGCGAACGGGGCAATCCGAGGTGCACGTGGCTTGCGCCCGCTCGCGGGACTCTGTGCCGTTGTGCGACCTTCTGGTAGCGCCGGAGAGCCGTTAGCGGCGCATGCGCTGTGTGCTGGCTGGTGCACTGGCGCGTGTTTGCGGTGGGGGGGGGCGCGTGATGATGCTGCAGAGTCTGAGTGTACCTTTCTTGAGCGTGCGCTGGTGCGCGCGTGGTGAGATGACGTATTCTCGCTGTGGCTTGCGCGGCGTGCGTTGGCCGAGTCTGATGCCTCCGCACGCGTGCGTGCGTGCGTGTTTGTTGCGGGCGTGGATGCCGGACTGAGCGCAGCCTAGGAAACCAGTGCATGCGAGCTCTTGTGCTGCTCTGGTGCCGAAACTGCGCGAGAGCTGTGCTGGTAGTGGTGGTGGTGCGTGGATGGCGGTGCTTTACGCTGCTGTGGATTGTGTGTGTGGTGTGCCAGCGCACGCACCAGCCGCGCGCAGTTGATGTTGGTTGCGCATCCGGCCTTGTCGTGACGCGAGAGACGCCAGCGCCGCGGTGGCGTGGAGTGGCGTGTCTGTGTGTGTGTGTGTGCTACGACCAGCGTGCTCCGTGGGTGAGGCAGCGGACTCTACTATCCTTGGTGCCGTGCACTGTGCCTCAATCGGGCTCGCGAGAGCTGCTGCTGCTGTGTGTGTGCGCTGACCGTTGCATGATGCGAAAAATCGAGGCATTTGTATGAACCCGCAACTGTGATTTGAACACCGTGTACTCAAAGCTACCTACATACTATACACGGGACTGAGCGCTGGACGGTCTTCTGCTGCTGGCTGTGGTTGTGGCTGTGTGTGCGGCGCGCGCGTGCGTGATGGCATTGAGATTTAATTATACACCCGAGGCGCGCACAGCGCTGTGGACGAGAACCGGAATGACTGACTGTGCGCGCTGCTGCCGCTGCTGCGCGTGCGTGTGCGCTGCATCAGTCCACCTTCCTCCCAGCCGCACGTGGTGTCCGGCTGCGGCCGCCCACTGTTGTGTGCGTGTGCGTGGCTTGAAGGGTGGCCGAGATGCGAGCACGCGCGTGTGTGTGTGTGTGGATGGGAACCAGGAGTAGCACCGTTGCGGAACACGACCCATTGATCTATCGGCGGACTTGCTCTTGGGAGACGCGCGGTGTTGCTGCTGTTGCTGTTGTTGCTGTGTGCGAGTGCTGTGCCCGCCGCGCATTCAAGGTCCCTTGGCGGCGATTATATACCCTCGATGCTGTTTCACAGGATACCCAGCGTGGCCAGAGCTGCTGCTGCGACCCGGCGTGCGGACGTGGGCGCGGCGCTCTTTTATTTATTTATTTACTTGTTGACCGTGCGTGTGTGCGCGCAGTTCACGAAGCCAATGCATGCGTGAGGCTGTGTGCTGCACTGGTGCCGAGACTGCGCAAGAGCCGTTCGTGTGGGCGCTGCGCTGCGGTGCGTGCGTGCGTGCGCCGCCGCTGCTGCCGTTGCAGGTCAGCGAAAACACAGTCGAAGTGGTATTGACCCCGTCATTTCGCCTGCACCTGTGCTGTCCGAGAGAGGGAGGAGCCGTGCGCTCCTGCGTGCTGCCAACGCACTATTGCTCCCGCTGCTGCGTGTCGATGAGCAGCGGGATCCTGAGGTGCGTGAGATGCGTTGCGCGCCTGCGCATGTGCGGGCGTGTGCGTGTGTGCGCCACTGCTGCGAACGGGGCAATCCGAGGTGCACGTGGCTTGCGCCCGCTCGCGGGACTCTGTGCCGTTGTGCGACCTTCTGGTAGCGCCGGAGAGCCGTTAGCGGCGCATGCGCTGTGTGCTGGCTGGTGCACTGGCGCGTGTTTGCGGTGGGGGGGGCGCGTGATGATGCTGCAGAGTCTGAGTGTACCTTTCTTGAGCGTGCGCTGGTGCGCGCGTGGTGAGATGACGTATTCTCGCTGTGGCTTGCGCGGCGTGCGTTGGCCGAGTCTGATGCCTCCGCACGCGTGCGTGCGTGCGTGTTTGTTGCGGGCGTGGATGCCGGACTGAGCGCAGCCTAGGAAACCAGTGCATGCGAGCTCTTGTGCTGCTCTGGTGCCGAAACTGCGCGAGAGCTGTGCTGGTAGTGGTGGTGGTGCGTGGATGGCGGTGCTTTACGCTGCTGTGGATTGTGTGTGTGGTGTGCCAGCGCACGCACCAGCCGCGCGCAGTTGATGTTGGTTGCGCATCCGGCCTTGTCGTGACGCGAGAGACGCCAGCGCCGCGGTGGCGTGGAGTGGCGTGTCTGTGTGTGTGTGTGTGCTACGACCAGCGTGCTCCGTGGGTGAGGCAGCGGACTCTACTATCCTTGGTGCCGTGCACTGTGCCTCAATCGGGCTCGCGAGAGCTGCTGCTGCTGTGTGTGTGCGCTGACCGTTGCATGATGCGAAAAATCGAGGCATTTGTATGAACCCGCAACTGTGATTTGAACACCGTGTACTCAAAGCTACCTACATACTATACACGGGACTGAGCGCTGGACGGTCTTCTGCTGCTGGCTGTGGTTGTGGCTGTGTGTGCGGCGCGCGCGTGCGTGATGGCATTGAGATTTAATTATACACCCGAGGCGCGCACAGCGCTGTGGACGAGAACCGGAATGACTGACTGTGCGCGCTGCTGCCGCTGCTGCGCGTGCGTGTGCGCTGCATCAGTCCACCTTCCTCCCAGCCGCACGTGGTGTCCGGCTGCGGCCGCCCACTGTTGTGTGCGTGTGCGTGGCTTGAAGGGTGGCCGAGATGCGAGCACGCGCGTGTGTGTGTGTGTGGATGGGAACCAGGAGTAGCACCGTTGCGGAACACGACCCATTGATCTATCGGCGGACTTGCTCTTGGGAGACGCGCGGTGTTGCTGCTGTTGCTGTTGTTGCTGTGTGCGAGTGCTGTGCCCGCCGCGCATTCAA